>JADBJO010016325.1:25000-27500 GCA_016801955.1 Conus betulinus | reverse complement strand
TGTCAGTCATTGTGACCCCCTCACAGTTCACTGCCACTATGGGTATTGGAATTGCAGACTGATCGTGACATTTTGTGACATTTAAATCACTATTTCTATTTCGACAGGCTGTCAGTGGGCTCTGCAGTCATGAAATACGGACTGGTTCCACCATGGGGATGCTACTTTAAGGCTTTATGAGTTGCATCCTGTAGTTTGATTTATCTCTGTTCAGGAACAGTTATGTCCCTTGATATCTTAATGGAGTGTCCTGCGCGTGCCTGTACCCATCGTCAACACAGCGCAGGCCTCCAAGGGTGGAACAGGACTGCTGTAAAGGCAGGTGAAGACAGTGCTTCTCTGGGTCCTCCCCAGCACCCTCGGGTGTTTTTTTTTTTCTTCTATTGTTTATGTCATGCCCCCTAACGTACAAGGCAGCAAGCATCACAGTAAATAACGCCAATACTGTGCTAGACACTCCTGGAGTGCAAATATAATGAGGCAAGATGAGTGGAGGGAAGGGGGATGGAAAGGACATGGGGTGGCAGGAAGAAAGGGAAAGGTCAGCGATTGCCCCGGGCCCTCAGACAGGCTGGCCATTATCTCCCGGACACTAACACAGGAGGGCGGCTGGCCTGTGTGTGTCTGTTGTGTTGTAAATGACCTATCACCTCTCTTCAATACCAAGGTGGAGGTTTTCTGAAGCCTCCTTCAGAGATCAGCAGATGGACGGCTAACACCATCTCTTGTATTCCAGCACAAATACTGCACCTTGAGGGGAAGGGAACAGTACTGTGGGCGCATCCATCAGCGTGGTTTGAAGATATGTACAGAAAAGATAGACGCTTTCTGAAACAACATGCTTGCGTTTATGTAGTATGTTTCATGATAATATAGAGTCGTTTCAAAAAGCCCCGGGTTTGATATACCGCAGCATTTGAGCGTACATTTAAATGCACCAAGTTCTATTTGTATCAGGGTCAATATGTCCAAAGTCTTAAACATTGCAAGTTCTACACCATAGATGTTAGCAACAAGTTTAGCGTGGATGGGCATGGTGTATTGGGACAGCAAACAGTTAAGCTTAGGAACCTCAGATGTATTGGACCTACAAGCAGGGTTATGGTTCAGGTTACATTATGAATTAGAGTTATAAGTAAGGCTAGGCTATAACAAAAAAACGTTAAGCTTAAACCTCAGATGTAGTGGACCTACAAGTATCATAGCAGTTACAAATAGGTGTGTGTGTGTATGTGTGTGTGTGTGTGTGTGTGTGTGTGTGTGTGTGTGTGTGTGTGTTTACACAGTGTGTTTATATACAGAGAAGTAAGCTGTTTGCAGGCACGAACACACACACACACACACACACACACACACACACACACACACACACACACACACACACACACAAAACACACACACAGGCGCGCGCGCGCGCGCGCGCGCGCATAGTAGAGTGGTGTCAATGAAATACCTTTCTGCAACATTAAAGGACAACACAATCTTGACGGAATGTGTTCACTAAAGAAAACAAACTGACAATAGGTATCGATCTCTGACAAAACCCCCATCAGTTTAGCACAAGTTTTCATGACATTTCTGTCACAGAAAATTGCCCGTTTTATGTACGCGTTTATACTCCACTGTATGTTTTATTAAAAACACATCAATCCTGCTTTTCCTTTTTGTCAAGCAAGTTCACAAGAATACTAAAAAAAATTGTTCTGTTATGTGAGGAAATTAATACAAGAGCAAAATCAGAATAACTGAAATGCCTAACGATGAAGTAAACAAATCACCAAAGAAAACAAACAAACAAACAAAAATTCGACCTATCAGGTATTCTTCAGTCAGGACAAATAAGCTTCAAAACAGTGAAAAATGAATCTCTTTGACTTAGATACGTTTGTTTTGTGATCTGTTTGTTTCTGCATATGGATATGTTGTGCTTCTGTTTTGTGCCCTGCTTCCTGAAATGTTGAAAGTGTCAATGTAACCCACTGACAGCCATGAGAGAGAGAGAGAGAGAGAGAGAGAGAGAGAGAGAGAGAGAGAGAGAGAGAGAGAGAGAGAGTGTGTGTGTGTGTGTGTGTGTGTGTGTGTGTGTGTGAATAGGTATCTGGCATCCAGTTAAACAGAAACAAAAAAGGCAATTACACACAGACCCAGTCTCCAAACATCCCTAAACTCCTTTCCGGTCCAGCTGGTGCAGTCATTGTTACCGAGTGGCTTTCCCCCCCACCAGTGAAGAGCCTCCCTTGGGACTCCAAGTGCCGATTGATGTTCAGCACACAGGCAAGCTGGGACGGAGAAGGGGGAGGTAAAGGATGAGATGGGTGAAGAAAAGGGGAGAGAGGGAAGAGTTGAGGGGAAGGTGTATGGGGAGGATGGAGGTTGGTGAGAGGAACGGGACATAAACCGGTGAGCGGTCCTTTAGCAGTGAGTGCAAATCCATCCATCATTGCATCAGTTTCTTTCCTGTGCAGAGACAAGCTCTGAGAACGTGCATCCTGTCACAGAG
>JADBJO010016325.1:0-15000 GCA_016801955.1 Conus betulinus | reverse complement strand
TCGTTTCATTTTTTCGTTTCGTTTCGTTTCATTTCGTTTCGTTTCGTTTGTTTCGTTTGGCTTGATTGGTTTGGTTGACTATCCAATTTTTTTTTTTGATCCTGATTCCTGGATACACTTTCTTTTCATTCTGTTATATATATATATATATATATATATATATATATATATATATATATATATATATATATATATATATATTTATATATATATATATATATATATATATATATATATATATATATATTGGTTTGGCAGACACCCTAACAGATAAAGTCTTGATCAATTTGGCGGAGTGACCCCCCCCCCCCCCCCCCCCCCCCCCCCACTCTTAAAACCATGCTGACAGACACCCAAACAGATAAAGTATTGATGAAACTAGCCCACTGCTTCTCTCCCCCCTCCCCTTCCCCCCTTCTGCTCCCCCACTTCCCCCATCCCCACCCCCACCCTCACCCCCCGCCCCTGTAAAGCCGTGCTGACAGACACCCAAACAGATAAAGTATTGATGAAACTAGCCCAGTGCTTCTCCTCCTCCTCCCCTTCCCCCCTTCTGCTGCTCCACCCCCACCCCCCCCCCCCCCCCCTGTAAAGCCGTGCTGACAGACACCCAAACAGATAAAGTATTGATGAAACTAGCCCAGTGCTTCTCCCCCCTCCTCCCCTTCCCCCTTCTGCTCCACCCCCCACCCCCCCCCCCCCCGCCCCTGTAAAGCCGTGCTGACAGACACCCAAACAGATAAAGTATTGATGAAACTAGCCCAGTGCTTCTCTCCCCCTCCCCTTCCCCCCCTTCTGCTCCCCCCCCCCCCCCCTGTAAAACCATGCTGCAGACACCCAAACAGATAAAGTATTGATGAAACTAGCCCAGTGCTCCCGCCCCCCCCCCCCCCCCCCCTGCAAAACCATGCTGGCAGACACCCAAACAGATAAAGTATTGATGAAACTAGCCCAGTGCTCCCCCCCCCTTTCTGCTCCCCCCCCCCCCCTGTAAAACCATGCTGCCAGACACCCAAACAGATAAAGTCTTGATGAAACGAGCCCAGAGCTCCCCCCCCCCCCCCCCCCCCCCCCCCCCAAAACCACGCTGGCAGACACCCAAACAGATGACGGCAAATGATAACTGTCTTGGTGGATGTGATTAAGGGAAAGCAGGTCAATGGGTTTTACTAGCACGCTGTGAGAAACCACCCATGTGATGACCGTACCGTTGGTCGCCATGAACTTTTGCCCTTCAGGCCTATGTCTCCCTTCCAGAGGACTCCTGTTCACCATACCCTGCAATTGTTTGCACCACATTAATTATCGTTGTTCTCCATTGCGTACAGCCCATAGAAAGGGGAGGATTAAACACGTGTCTTCCAGCCTGCATGGCCATGCGCATGGAATAACAGGAACAGGTGCCCATCATCTGTAGCATTTCCCCGTGCACTGTATCTTAAAACAACTTGTATTTCTGTCTTGCAACAACATGTATGCGTGTGTTCTGAATTCAGTTTGAATACAATATCAATCAAAATATAAATGTTTCTGCACTATCCTATTTTAGACCTGGTTCTGGATGAGACTACAAGAGGGAACAGGGAACTGCACAGCTTGGCTTTCAACTCAATTGTCATCATGACATGCTGACGTGGCGCAGTAGATTGGCACCTGTTGTTCAGCAGGAGAAGGGAGACTAAATCCGACGCTGAGCTGGTCACGTGGTTGGTGTGTGTCACGTGAGTCTTGAACCCTGACATGTGTGAGGTATCTTTACTTGCAGCTGGTCGGCAGTTCAATGCCACCAAGCCCCCCCCCCCCCCCCCCCCCCCACACACACACACACACACACACTGTTATTTACGAAGGTCGTTGTCAGCCATCATTATCCAGAGCTTGTCTGGCCTACATCGTTGTCTGATGTGTTCAGGCAGTTCGTGACGATGTTTATAGTGGCTTCTTCACATGAACACACACACACACACACACACACACACACACACACACACACACACACACACACACACACACACACACATGCGGAGAGGAAAACAACATATGTGAACAGAGAGGAAACACAGTGGCCCATGCGTGACTTTCTCCCTGGTGTTGCTGTGGTCTGTTTCAGAAGACAAGGGGGGGGGGGGGGGGGGGGGGGGGCACTCAGAGCGGTCTGCACCGCCCAGCCCACGTTTTTCTGTAACACAGCACGTGCAGCCTGTTTGGTAATTACAAACACAGCAGGCAGCTTCTAGCTCGTCCCAACACTGAAAACAGCAGAGGGTTCTGTACACACCACCCCACCTATGACCACAGCAGAGGGTTCTGTACACACCACCCACCTATGACCACAGCAGAGGGTTCTGTACACACCACCCACCTATGACCACAGCAGAGGGTTCTGTACACAGCTATGACCACAGGGAATGAAACACACAGCCCCCCCCCCCCCTCCTGCCACCATTACTGCGCTCCTTTCTCCTCCATTTTCCCCTCCTCTCTTCTCCTTCGTTCACACATATGTGTTTGGGTTTTTTTTTCTTCACATCTAGCATTCATTATTTTTGATAACGTTCAAGAAAAAATATGTCTGGCGGAAATGTTAGAGAGAGAGACAAGACAAGACAATTTCTTTATTTTCGAGGGTGATAGAAAATAAAGAGAGAGAGAGAGAGAGAGAGAGAGAGAGAGAGAGAGAGAGAGAGAGAGAGAGACAGGCAGACAGACAGACAGACAGACAGACAGACAGACAGACAGATAGATAGACACATACAGACATACATCAGGCAGAGAGAGAGAGAGGGAGAGAGAGAGAGACAGACAGACAGACAGACAGACAGACAGACAGACAGACAGACAGACAGACAGACAGACAGACAGACAGACAGAGAGAGAGAGAGAGAGAGAGAGAGAGAGAGAGAGAGAGAGAGAGATCATCTGAATCAGATCGTTATCATTACCACAAGACACACTTTCAATAATAAAATTAAAAAAAAAACTAATGAACAAACAAACAGACATCAGCAAAGACATGAAGCAAGCGACACTCATTCACGTTTTCCTGAATGTTACCTTGCGTGGGTAAAAGAATGGAAATCAATAAAGGAAATCAATACAGTAGCACATACTTTGTTTTAAGTGGAAGGATGAAAACGAACGGGGAATACTAAAGTGGCCCAAGATTCTAATAAAAAAAAACAACAAATAAACAAGGCTGTAGTGTACACAGCTCAGCAGGTAGCACAGATTGTGTGCCAGAATCTTTCTGTTTGTATTCCAGACTTCCGAACACACCCTGCCGTGCTGCCTTCTGTTGTAAGCCTCGTTGCACACGCATCCTGTTCCTGGCCACCTCTCGTTCTGCTGCAGCACGCTGTGCCTGTGTTCTGAGCAAACAGCAACGACAGGAAGCTGCAGGCACCAGTAGAAACAGTCCACAAACACAACTGGCAAGTTCTGAGTAGATCCTTACGGCTGAGTGCTGCCTGGTAATAGATGTTGTTATTTTCGATCCGATGGAGAATACCTCCACGCGTTTTGACTCCCTATCACGGTCGAGTGTATGGATGAAGATAGGATTCAACAGCCCATCATGTCGTTTTCTTGGACACTTTATGTTTGTGGATGCAATCAGACACCTCGTTTGCTTCTTTTTCACGTGCGGTGTAAGGTGTGCAAGCGTGCGTGATGATGACATTCCGTGCAAGAAGAATGGTCTGAAAAGAAAAGAAGAAAAGCTAATGTTTCTGGCACTCCAAACAAGCAATGAACACCACATAGGACTGGCGATTCAGCAGTTATGAATGCTCTGACCAATGCTTCACTTGTCCTTAAGGGCTTCAGGCCGATAAGACGTTAAACACACATCCCCAGCAACGCTCATTCTTGTAGATATGACTAGTCGAAATCTTGTGACACCAGGTCAAGCAATACAATAAACTATAAACATTGTCCCAAAGTTATACATGTGACAACCGTTCCGATACTTCATCTACACAATACGCGAGAGGAGATGAACAAGAAATCTCTCCAACCAGTAGTTATGTAAGAGAGAATCGTGGAGGAAATTGTTTCATTAACGTAGTCAGGACTAAAACAAAATCAAGTTTGTTTTCTCAGATGTGTTGGCCTAAACTGAAAACAGACCTACAAAGAACTATGTTCATCTTCAACACTCTGGCGCCTGGCGAATTCAAGAGGAACAACTGGCTCTTCTGTTCAGTAGACTATTGAACAGAGTGTACATGTTCCAATAGCCATCCATCCCCCCCCCCGCCCGCCCCCCCCCCCCCCCCCCCTCCATTCTATGCTTCCGACACAGAGTGTTTTCAGCCTAATGATGCGTCCATCAGTTAATTCCTCCGTCAAAAGAGAGGCTGTAAGAAGTCATTTTGAGTTTAAAATAGAAAATAAAACCTACAGTATTTTTCTCACACTGAAGATGTTCAATAATTGATTAGCAATACTAATGTGGAGGAGGAAACTGCAGTTTTTACCAAGAAAATAATTCTCACCACTTCTGGAGCTATTGACGTACCATATGAGTGTGGCTTGTTGGTGAATGTTGTGGGTTTCTCTGCGTTCTCCAGACCTAGTTCAACTGAGCCAGAATGTAGGAGGATGTATGCATGAGAAGCATGGAGCAACAGACGGAGCCGGATATTATCAGCACAGAAAAAAAAAAAACAGCCTTACAGCAAACATGTGGGGCAAGAGAACCGTTAGCAGGGAGCAGGAAGCGACGGATGCCAGGAGGTGCATGAATGCCAGAGATGTGGAGTTTCAGAATCCACACGTGAATCTGTAGCGAGCTATTAGTTTGAGCGATGCAACTTTAAATCAACGCAAGGACCGGAAGGTTTTTTCATTTATCACCCTGCAAATTATATCAACAAAGACCCTGCTCTGTCATCGATTTGTGGTCAATCATCAACCATTTCATCCAAAGGTTTTGTTCATGAAAGTCAGCACTCATTTTCCTTCGTTTGATATTTGTTTTCGTTATATTGATTTTTTCTTCATTATGTTCTACAGACATTATTCATGTAATAAAACAAACAACAAAATAACACATAGAAGAGAAGAAGAAGAAAGAAGAAGAAGAAGAAGAAGAAGAAGAAGAAGAAGAAGAAGAAGAAGAACAAGAAGAAGATCACCACCACCACCACCACCACCAACAACAACATCATCATCATCAACAACAACAGCAACACTGACGACAACAAAGACAACCACAAACTACAATAACAACAGTGACAAGAGCAACAATAACAAAAAACAGCAGCAGCAACAGCAGCAACAACAACAACACAAACAACAACAACATCGAAAACCAACAGAAGAAAGAAGAAGAAGAACAAGAAGAAGAAGAAGAAGAAAGAAGAATTTTCAATTAGAATGGTTCACATAGAAAAAATACTTTTCAACAATCTTGTCAACAATTACCTTCCTTATTTTTTGATAATCGAGGACAGACTTCTCAACACAATTTGGCCCGGCGACCATTCAATCATCGTTTTCATTACAACATTGTCGACCTGATTCAGCACTTCCATGCCCAGTCCTCCCCTCCCCCCACCTCCACCCCTCCATGTGTTCTCACTCTGCCGTCTTCCCCCATGTTTTCTTCCGTCTGACTGCTTTCAATGATAAGTGTCCTGGTCAGACCGCCCCTGGCTCGCCACGAAAACTTGAATGTCAGACATTATTTGTTCTCTGGCTGGCTGGCTGGGCTGGTTGGCTGGTTGGCGGGCTGGCTGGCGGCTGGTTCTCTCTCTCTCTCTCTCTCTCTCTCTCTCTCTCTCACACACACACACACACACACACACACACACACACACACACACACACACACACACACACACACACACACACACGAACACGTGCATGTCCATGTACCCATACACATACGAATGCACGTGCACACGAACGCAAGCGTGCGTATGCAGACAGAGAAGAGGGAGGAGGGGAGAGAGAGAGAGGGATGGGGAGAGACAGACAGACATGCAGACGATCCAACAGAGAGAGAGAGAGAGAGAGAGAGAGCGAGAGAGAGAGAGAGAGAGAGAGAGAGAGAGAGAGAGAGGTGCTTATAGTATACACTACACTAGACCGAACATTACATTCTAAAAACAAAATGAATTAAAGACAAGGACAAAAACACAATACAGAAAAGAAATGGTATTGACAGAACATACTGACACACACAAAAAAAAAGTAAAAAATACATAAAGAAATAAATAAACAGATGCATACACGAACAAATGCTCGCATGCTTGTGGCGAGCAAAGAAAGAAAGAAAGAGACCAATACCAGAATAAATCTATTTGGATCAATGCAGGGAGTTTTTTTTTTTTTTCTTTTCTTTTCTTTTTTTTTTTTAAATTTTTTTCCCCTGAATCTCATTCCTGTGGTTCCAGGCTCTGGCCCATCGTCCATCACGTGACTTGTGTCCACCCCCCTGACAGGATTGTCCATGTCTCCGCTTTGCTCTTCCCCATCTTCACAACAACCAACATGTACACACATGGCGGCGGCAATGGTTTGTACACGTGTGGGAATGAGAGGGCAGGGGGGGAGGCCGGAGAAGAGATGTTAAGTTGATAACATTGCACACGGGGAAGAACATACCAATCAAACGTGTTTTATTCAATCTCTCTCTCTCTCTCTCTCTCTCTCTCTCTCTCTCTCTCTCTCTCTCTCTCTCTCTCTCTCTCTCTCTCTCTCTCTCTCAATGTAAAAGAGGCTGTTCTGATATCTGGAGAAAGCAGTTACATGTCTTAGTTCCATGGCTTCTCTCTTGTAGTAAGAGGTTGTTTCATTTATTTGTTCATGAATTCATCAGTCATAAATTTACTACAGATTCGTTCCACCACAATGCTCAGTGCCTAGATTTGACTTTCAACCAAGCAAGACAAGTTGTAAAGTTTTTTTGTCATATCATTCCACACACACACACACACACACACACACACACACACACACACGCGCGCACGAACGCACGCACGCATGCACCCATGCAGACACTCGTGCTCGCACGCACATAGACCCATGTGCATATTTATACCCTTGTATATACATACACACACAAGCACACGCAAGATGAAGAGTATTATATTTTGACTGTATTTAGGGCAAGAAGCATGATGATCTATAACATTTCACCGTCATCACGTCAAAAAAAACTGACAAACAAACAAATACTCATGCATTCACCCAGATCGGGGTGAGGGGCGGGGGGGGGGGGGGGGGGGGGGGGGGAGGGGATGAAATCCATATATTTCTGAAAAAATCCCATAACATAGCAACGGAAAAAAAGCAGTGTAAACTGACAGAGAGAAAAATGAAAAACTGTTGTGCAATCTCACGGAAATAACTGCATTTCGCTGACTTTAGCCGGAGACTCTGACCAGTTGCCAAGTTCAAACATTAATAACGGGGGATAGATTTCTTGGGTTTAACACCAAGCTCTAAGCGCTTTACAATCAAACACTCGTTTACACAACGGGCTGCCTACCTGGGTAGTGCCGACTGAGAGCTGCCAGCTGGCGCTTCATTCAGTAGTTTCCCGTGCCATCCAGTCAGTATCGTTCAATATCGATCACTCATTTTCCTTACTTCCTTCATTCTTTCCATTTCTCACGCAGGGTGCATGCTATGTGTAACGTGTCATCCCATACCAACGGCCCAAACTGGCCTACTCTTCCGAATGTTGGTGATGGATTTAACGTGTGTGCAAGATGTTATGCGTGCGTTCACACACGGAACCTCGGTTTATAGTCTCATTCGAAGGACTGTATGGGAAATGGAGTCAGAACCAATGTTAACTCCGAGGGAAAAATCCCTCTGTACCGAAACGCCCCGGCGGAGGTTCGAACCCGCAACCCCAGGATCACCAAGATTACGAGTCAGGCGCTCTACCAACTGAGCTATTCCGGCTCTGCGTGCGTGCGTGCGTGCGTGCGTGTGTGTGTGTGTGTGTGTGTGTGTGTGTGTGTGTGTGTGTGTGTGTGTTAGCAACACCAATACACCACCTAAACATACTTCAAGGTCAGGATGTGAATAAGATAATGTCAAGTTTATCGATGATGCTACCACTTTTGCGAATTATATAGAAATGCATAGTAAACAGAGCAGCTCCCCATAGGAATGCAGTTTCAAAGTGAGACGTCTTCAGGCGGAATATGAAAAATTACTGTGCCACCAAACGAAAGAAAAACAGACATTACACGACACGTTTTGACTTCTTTGGTCACCCTCAAGGAAGACAAACATCACAGACAATGAAAACGAAGAACAAACAATCACATACCTCCTCAAACTGGGCCAAAATGGATGTGGAATGCTTGTTAAACAACAAGATAAACCTAAAAGAAGAAAATGACGTTGAAAAGATGAAAGATGTACGTCGAAAAAAATCCATCCCAGCAACAAATCGCCATATTAGCAGTGGGTGTAGTCACCCATTCAATTCACAGTCACGTCTGTTCATTCGCTTTACCCAGACATACAGGGCTACCCTCATTCCCTATTCCCTCCCAGACATACAGGGCCTACCCTCATCCCCTATACCCTCCCAGACATACAGGGCCCCTACCCCCCATCCCTATACCCTCCCAGACATACAGAGCCTACCCCCATCCCTATACCCTCCCAGACATACAGGGCCTACCCCCATCCCTATACCCTCCCAGACATACAGAGCCTACCCCCATCCCTATACCCTCCCAGACATACAGAGCCTACCCCCATCCCTATACCCTCCCAGACATACAGAGCCTACCCCCATCCCTATACCCTCCCAGACATACAGAGCCTACCCCCATCCCTATACCCTCCCAGACATACAGAGCCTACCCCCATCCCTATACCCTCCCAGACATACAGAGCCTACCCCCATCCCTATACCCTCCCAGACATACAGAGCCTACCCCCATCCCTATACCCTCCCAGACATACAGAGCCTACCCCATCCTTATACCCTCCCAGACATACAGAGCCTACCCCCATCCCTATACCCTCCCAGACATACAGAGCCTACCCCCATCCCTATACCCTCCCAGACATACAGGGCCTACCCCCATCCCTATACCCTCCCAGACATACAGAGCCTACCCCCATCCCCTATACCCTCCCAGACATACAGAGTCTACCCCCATCCCTATACCCTCCCAGACATAACCTACCCCTAACCCCTATTCCCTGCACGCTGCAGAGCACGGTCTGTGTCCAGACATACAGAGCCTACCCCCCCATCCCCTATTCCTGCACGCTGCAGAGCACAGTCTGTGTCCAGACATACAGAGCCTACCCCCCATCCCCTATTCCCTGCACGCTACAGAGCACGGTCTGTGTCCAGACATACAGAGCCTACCCCCCATCCCCTATTCCCTGCACGCTACAGAGCACGGTCTGTGTCCAGACATACAGAGCCTGCCCCCATCCCCTATTCCCTGCACGCTACAGAGCAGGGTCTGTGTCCAGACATACAGAGCCTGCCCCCATCCCCTATTCCCTGCACGCTACAGAGCAGGGTCTGTGTCCAGACATACAGAGCCTACCCCCCATCCCCTATTCCCTGCACGCTACAAAGCAGGGTCTGTGTCCAGACTGAAAGCTGACAAACCACGGCCTCCTTCCACCCCCACTCCCCCGCCCCCTACCCCCATCCCTGGTATCCCCTCTCCTTTCTCCCTTCAGATTCATATTCCAGAGATGCTCCAGTCGCCCTCCCTCCTAATCACTCATCATGATCACCATAGCCACCCCCTAAATATATCATCCTTAATCTCCATCTTTCATGTGCAAATGAGTACAGAGCGATCAACTCTCACACTGTCAAAGATAAGAAACAGGCAAAAAACAAAAACACAAACAAACAAACAAACAAACACTAAACTGACAGGCAAAAATTAAAAAAAAACAGACAGTATCATCCGTACCTGCTCTACTCCTGTTTACTTGGCAATTATTGAAACAGCAACGAATTAGAGTAAAGCAATATTAGTGTTTAGCTTAAAGCAATATCAGTGTGCATGGTACGATCATTGCCTGGTGGTACACACATGCTTACATCAGAGATTTGAACGAAATAACAATGGCCAAATGGCCGTTTGTACCCTGTGAGGCAGGCTGTACATGGCATCAGGGATTTGATCGAAATAGCAATGGCCACATGGCCGTTTGTACTGTGTGAGGCAGGCTGGGCATGGTATATACGTTTCCATGTTTCTGCTTTCTTGTGTAAGCTGAGCAGTCATGCTTGTACCATTCTGTCGTGCATGATGTGTGTGTGTGTGTGTGTGTGTGTGTGTGTGTGTGTGTGTGTGTGTGTGTGTGTGTGTGTGTGTGTGTGTGTGTGTGTGTGTGTGTGTGTGTGTGTGTGTGTGTGTGTGTGTGTGTGTGTGTGTGTGTGTGTGAGAGAGAGAGAGAGAGAGAGAAGAGAGAGAGAGAGAGAGAGAGAGAGAGAGAGAGAGAGAGAGAGAGAGAGAGAGAGAGAGAGAGAGCAATTACATGTGAAGCTGCTTGAGGGTTCTTATTGGGCGGGAAGGGGAAGGGGGCGATGACTGATTGAAATACCTCGGAGCCCTGAGACGTGTAAGAGATAGGAGAGGAGTCATTATGCTATTCAAAGAATTCTGCTTTTTTTTTTTCTCATTTCTCTCTCTCTGTCTGTCTGTTCTCTTTCTGTCTCTCTTTCTCTGTCTCTGTCTTGTCTCTGTGTCTCTCTGTCCCTGCCTCTGTCTCTGTCTCTCTTTGCCTGTCTCCTCGCCTCGGTCTCTCTCTCTCTCTCTCTCCTCTCTCTCTCCTCTCTCTCTCTCCTCTCTCTCTCCTCCTCTCTCTCTCTCTCTGACTATTAGAAAGGTTCTTTGTGCTTGAAATGCACATGTTGTCTGACTATTTAATAAGTATGTGCTGTACATGTTATTCCCGTTTAATAAGTATGCTGTATACTAGTACGCGCGCGCGCCTGCGTGCGCGCGCGCGCGCGCGCGTGTGTGTGTATGTATGTGTCCGCGCACGCGCACGTGTGTGTTTCCTACTTTTACCTGCAATCTTTTCATTATGTTGTTATCTTTGTATGCTTGTATTCTTGTTATTCTTATGCTCTCTCTCCTCTCTCTCTCTCTTCTCTCTCTCTCTCTCTCTCTCTCTCTCTCTCACACACACACACACACACCACACACACACACACACACACACACACACACACACACACACAGTTCTGTTGGAATGACTTTGATTTATTATCTATATGACATCCTCCCCCCCCCCCCCCCCTCCCCCCCCCTCCCGACGTGGTGACTGGGCCATCATTATGCATCTCCCCCCGATTTGTGCTTATTTTCATTTTTCCCCCTGGTGCTTCAAATTGCTTGTCTTGCATCTCCTTGGAATGTTTTGATTGTCAGATTGTTCAAATTGTTCTTTCCTCTTTCCCCGCACCCACTCTCGCCTCTTTGTCCCTCTCTCCTTCTCGCTCTCTCTCTGCCCTTCCCTGCACTCCTTTCGCTCCTTCGTCTCTCTCTCTCTCTCTCTCTCTCTCTCTCTCTCGCCTCCTCTCTCTCTCTCTCTCTCTCCTCTCTCTCTCTCTCCTCTCTCTCTCTCCTCTCTCTCTCTCTCGCTGTCATAGGAAACCAAACATATTTTGTCATTGGAAAATTCACATCTATAAACCAGTTTCTTGTTTGACTGGTTTATGTTTTTTCTTTCTTTCTCTTCACTTCGTTCCCTCTGTCTGTCTTCCATTCATTGTTCCTTTCATCCCCCCCCCCCCACTACATGGTGTTGCCCTGTGACATCAATTCAACACCACATGTCCTGTGACAGGCCGGCCACTGGTGTTGCTGTGATGTCGTGGACATGAGCTGGAAGTTGCAGACTCGGATTTACATAGAATCACCAAGGATATGTATTAATTCTGCTCAACACTGGTGATCTTGATGTTGCTTCGAACGAGGAAATTGGAGCAGTGTCTTCCACTCCGTGCCTCTGACCAACACTGCAGGCCTCGGTATATCCCGACCTGGTGACGTTGTGGTATGTTACGAAAAGGGAGCGTTTAGTATGGCCTGATCATGTTATTGTCTCAGGCCACAACTGAACTCTCCATGATCATCGCCAGCATCAGAATCATCATTATCAGCATCTGATACAACAACAATACAAGAGCAGCAGGCAGCAGCAGCAGCAGAAGCAGCAGCAGCAGCAGCAGCAGAAGCAGCAGCAGCAGCAGCAGCAGCAGCCGTAATAGCAACAGCAGTAATAGCAGCAAAGCAGCAGCAAGATGTCATCATCATCATCATCTGTACTGATCACCATCAGCAATGTGTCATATCATAAACCCCTCTCTCAGCCCCCTCTCATGGCCACCTTGGCTTTGACTTTCCCCCTCCGCCCCGCCTGTAGTCACCTGGTGTCAGTGTCTGTTGCTGTCCGGCATATTCATGAGGACTCTGGCGGGAGAAGTCTCTGTCTGTCTTCACTTCGGAGATGATGGCTCATCACCTGTGGCTCCAGAATTATGTCATGACTGTCTCTTGGCTGCTGTGGTGCAGTGGATAGCATTATGGAGAGCGATCTGGCAGGTCGGCAGTTTGATTCCCATATGAGTCTTCTTTGTAACAGTTTTCATCCCTGAGCGCCAAGAGTCTAAATGGGAAATGAGCTAGATCAGTACAGTTGATTGAAATCAATTTAATGGATTATGGCTAAACGTTCTGATCAACGCTGCAGGTGCCTGTATATCTCGGACCTGGTGGACTCAGGGACGTATTATGGAAGTGATTGTAGAGTAACCCCTGCCATGTCGTCTGTGGCCAGAACAGAACACCATAGCATCATCTTCATCATCCTCATCCTCATCGATCAGCATTCCAATGATTCAAGACTCTGTGGCCCTGCAAGCCCTGTTGTTGCGATGACCTGTTGGTGTCAGCAAGGTCATAGAACTGTCTTTTGATGGACGCCCGTCAGTCGGGGTGCACTCACTGACACTGGCTCTGCAACTTTCGTGCGCAAGTGCATGGGGGAGGGGGGGGGATTCATAACAGGGGGCTTGGTGAATAGTGCCCTACGCCGCACTGGATGAACAGACATCGCTGTATATCACTGAGTGGCAGCAGTGTTGGGTCTCCTCTGATGGGTGGTCTCACGATGACTTGCTGTGGACTGCTCCTTGTGGACTGAGCAGTGTTGAGACTCCTCTGATGGGTGGTCTCACGATGACTTGCTGTGGACTGCTCCTTGTGGACTGAGCTGTGTTGGGTCTCCTCTGATGGGTGGTCTCACGATGACTTGCTGTGGACTGCTCCTTGTGGACTGAGCAGTGTTGAGTCTCCTCTGATGGGTGGTCTCACGATGACTTGCTGTGGACTGCTCCTTGTGGATTGCCGGTGACTGGCCCCGAAGGGTTGTGCCTGAGAACAGAGAACCAGAGTGAGATGCATGGGAGCAGTACAAGGAAGTTTTTAAACAGAGAGAGAGAGAGAGAGAGAGAGAGAGAGAGGAGAGAGAGAGAGAGAGAGAGAGAGGAGAGAGAGAGAGAGAGAGAGAGAGAGATTATTTGTCCCGTGTGAAGCTCAACCAAACGATGTCCCGCATAACTTACACTACCACACGCACCGTTAAACAGCAGTAAATGATTTCACCTCAGTTCAGGTCCTCCTCTAGCGCACGGACCCACCTGGGTATCAATATCGGCCTATGGACTGCTCGCTCTGACCCCATTACAGGGGGTGGAGAGGTTGGGGGTGGGGGGGGGGGGGCTGTGAGGGTGTGTGCACAATGAGGGCAGAAAGAGCCCATCTGCACGACAGAACATGATGCTGATAGGTTGGGATGGTGGGGGTGAGTCCCTGACGTAGTTCCGGTACCAGAACATGGATGCTGATAGGGTGGGGGGTGGAACGTAAGTCCTGACGTAGTTCCGGTGCCTTACTTTGACAGGACTCAGTGAAGTACAGGTCGTTCTGAGGTCCTCCAGCCCTCATGCACCACTTTGTTGCTTGGCTCTCTCTCTCAGGTCTCTCTCTCCCGTCTCCCCTCTCTCTCCTCATCTCTCTCCTCCTCTCTTCTCTCTCTCTCTCTCTCTGAGTGTGTGTGTGTGTGTGTGTGTGTGTGTGTGTGTGTGTGTGTGTGTGTGGTGTGTGTGTGTGTGTGTGTTGTGTGTGTGGTGTTGTGTGTGTGTGTGTGTGTGTGTGTGTGTGTGGTGTGTGTGTTGTTGTGTGGTGTGGTGTGTGTGGTGTGTGTGTGTGTGTGTGTGTGTGTGTGTGTGTGTGTGTGTGTTGTGGTTGTGTGTGTGTGTGTGTGGTGTGTGTGTGTGTGGTGTGTGTGTGTGGTGTGTGTGTTTGTGTGTGTTGTGGTGTTGTGTGTGTGTGTGTGTGTGTGTGTGTGTGGTGTGTGTGTGTGTGTGTGTGTGTGTGTGTGTGTGTGTGTGATATCCCACCACTTTCCTCCTCACAGCATATAGTTAACCGTGATATAGCAGTCCACGCGGACGGCATTTACGTCACAAGTTATCAAATGATGTCCTTTTTTTTTCCCAATTTGCCGGGAAAAAAAATACATGAACAACAAACGATACTCAAGCGAGCACAGAACCATGTCTTTCTTGACGTTAGTTTGATGAAGGTGGAGGAGGAGGGGAGAGGGAACGAGTTGTTTGTCCATCGGACTGGAGGATCAATCGACTTTGGGAGGTGTTTTAAAGTCATCTCCCCTTCGTTTCCGCTCTCTCTCTTCTCTCTCTCTCCTCCTCTCTCTCTCTCTCTCATCCCGCTCCCTCTCTCTCTCTTCCTCGCTCTCGCCATCAGTTCTCTCTCTCTCCTCTCTCTCTTCTCCTCTCCTCTCTCTCCTCTCTCTCTCGTCATGTTTCATGACCTGCAAATTAATGTCCTGTGTGTCAATGCTTCCTGTCTGTCTTTGTCTTTGTCTCTGGTTGATTCTTCCTGCCTGTCTTCAGTCATGTATGTGTTCATGTCTGGCGGTCTGTCGTATACGCTTCTCTCTCTCGCTCTT
>JADBJO010016324.1:37800-40806 GCA_016801955.1 Conus betulinus | reverse complement strand
AAATTTTCCATTCGTCTCCATAGCTATGAGTTTTTCGCGTTATAATCCCACACCCTGATGTAGGATCTTTTCTTGTGGTTGTTGTTGCCATTTTTTAAACCGCGAAAAAGACATCAGAAAACATGTGACAAACGAAGAGAGACTTCAAAGAGGTGCGTTTCCCCCTTGAAGAAAAAAAAAAAAACCTGCTAGGAGTACCACGATTTTTTTCTTTAAATACAAAATTTAAGAACGTTTTCATAATCTTGGCTTTGTTTTCATAAATTTACGTTGTGTTTCTGTGTGTGGACGAAGGGTAGACAAGGGGAGAGTGAAGAAAGAAATGTGTGTGTGTGTGTGTGGTGTGTGTGTGTGTGTGTGTGTGTGTGTGTGTGTGTGTGTGTGTGGACAGAAGGGTAGACGAGGTGAGAGTGAAAAAAGTGTGTGTGTGTGTGTGTGTGTGTGTGTGTGTGTGTGTGTGTGTGTGTGTGATAGAGAAGACTTCGACAAAGAAACAGAAAGAAGCTTTGCCTAAAGGGTGTTTTTATTTTTGGAAATTAACTTGAGGAACAGGAAGGTATCCACACATATTTTCCTAATACTAGAATACAAAACGACATACGTGACGGTGAGAGAGTGAGAGAGAGAGCGAGAGATGAGAGAGAGAGAGAAGAGAGAGAGAGAGAGAGAGAGGGAAGAGAGAGAGAGGTGCGGTCACATGCTTGATGTGTGTGTGTGTGTGTGTGTGTGTGTGTGTGTGTGTGGTGTGTGTGTGTGTGTGTGTACATGTGCGTGCGTGCACACTCGCATGCGTGTATGTCCATATCTAGAAAAACATTTTATATCTCCCATCCATCGCTCCCCTTCCTTTCCTGTTCCTCCTGCCTGTTCCTTACAAAAAAACATGGCGCCTGAGTCTTACACCCCAAAAACACAATAACCCTCATCAGCGTAATGAAACGAACCAACACATACAGCATGCCAGGCTGGCAGTATTCCAGGCATTACTTAACTCCTTGAAACTGTCCATCGCTCTCTGCGCTATAGACACGTCTGGGGGAGGAGGATCGTGTTGGTTCTTGGCATACACGGCGGGAAAGATGCTGGGCTACGAAGGGATGAACAGCACAGCCGCTGCGCTCAGACCTCGCTTGGCAATCGGCTCTCTCAGTTCTATCACCTCGTCGGAACCTTGAGATACAATGCAGCAGAATCAGCCCTCTGTCACAGTACATGGTGCATCCTACGTTAGCTGGATTATACCATACTGCACACAGCGTTGGTCTTGCCATATGTGATGCTTATGCCCTACGCGCAAGAGGCTCAGCATGATTAAAGGAGGAAAAAAAGAAGGCAAAAGAGGTGAACCGTTTCGTTCGTCCATTGATGCAAACTGGACACAAACTGTTTATTACCTGTCACATTCAAAGAGCCGTCCAAAACATTTCAAAGGATGAGTCTTTACAAGAAAAAAAATTAAAGAAAAAAAAAAAAAAGAACTCCTTGCACAATACAGTTCTTTTTTTTCTTAAGTAATTCGCTTTCTTTCTTTCTTCTCTCTACCTTCTTTTGTTTTTCTTTTTTCCTTTCTTTTCTTTTCTCTTTTTATAGTTTATTTGAGACCACAGTCTGCATGCCTGAGACACAATCTACATGCCTGAGACACAATATACATGCCTGAGACACAATCTACATGCCTGAGACACAATCTGCATGCCTGAGACACAATCTACATGCCTGAGACACAATATGCATACCTCCACAACACCTGTACTCATTTTCCAGACCTGATGCAATGCCAGAAAAGATGGCGACGCGGTTGGAGCAGGTTCGTGAATGATGTGCAGAGGTTGTGTTTGAAATAGAATGTTACGAATCTCCCAATTTACATCATAGTGTGGAATAAAATGTGCCAGTTATCTCACTGACGGTCGGTCGGTCGGTGTCTCTCTCCCCTCCCCCCTTACAATCGTTGTTATAGAAGCTGTATACAGAATCTGAAAATACGAACACACACACACACACACACACACACACACACACACACACACACACACCACACACACACACACACTCACACACGAGAGAGAGAGGAGGAGAGGAGATTAACGAGAGAGAGAGAGGAGAGACCGTGAGAGAGGAGAGAGCGAGAGAGCGAGAGGAGGCGAGAGAGAGAGAGAGAGAGGAGAGGAGAGATACGAGAGAGAGAGAGAGAGAGAGAGGCTAGAGAGAGAGAAGAGAGATGAATAGTTGCTGCCGCGATAAAAATGAATGCTACTGTTTAATTTCGGACTTTTGCTCCCAAGTCAAGAGAGTGATAAAACTGTGGTTCGGTTGATAAAAATTGAGGTTCAGTTCATAATGCAAGTTTATTTTATTTTATTTTATTTTTTGCGTTCCTCTTATATTCTCTTTAACAGGCAACCACCACGCCCTTTTCCGTTCTTCGTCATTTTAATATTACCTACCCATTCCTCCCGGCCGTTGTTCTCTCCCCTGCTCCCTTTCCAAAAGCCTCCAGTTCCCCATCTAACCTCTTTGCTCCTTCCGCTATACTGGTGTTCTTCATCACTTCGCTGTACCTCCATTCTGACCAAGCTCGGAGGAAAACACAATGCATCTGGTAGACTCCGACACCTGTAGAGTGGTGGACAGACGACGCTAATCGAGCGGGTCAGTCTCTTTGATCCTCGGCCTGTGGGTACTAAATGAGGAAAGCTGAGGGGGAGCAGGACGGGGGGGATAAAGCTGCTCGATGGTTAGATAGAGAGAGAGGGGGGGGGGGGAGAGAGAGAGAGAGAGAGAGAGGAAGAGAGAGAGAGAGAGAGAGAGAGAGAGAGAGAGAGAGAGAGGAGAGAGAAGAGCTGGAGAGAGCTGCTGCTTTAAGAGTAAGTGGCAGTCATGCAGTACTGTCCAATAATACATTTTTTTCCCTCAAGATAAGCTTACTCCCACCTCTCGTCCCTGTTGCCCATCACATTTGCAGTCACTCCTATTAACTGCCCCCCTCCCCCACCCGCCTCCTCC
>JADBJO010016324.1:20300-32800 GCA_016801955.1 Conus betulinus | reverse complement strand
TTTATGAAATTTACCAGATCTACTAAAACAGATTCCCAAATATTTGAAACTATCTACTATTTCAATGACTTCGTTACCAAATTTAAACACGTGTTATATTCTTACGTCCATTGAATATCACAACTTTAGTTTTCTGTACATTAACAGTTAGTTTCCATCCAGTACAATACTCTTTAAACGCAGTAAGAGCTTTTTGCAAAGCATTACATGAGGTAGCAAGCAAAAACAGTGTCATCAGCATACAAAAGCAAAAATAAACAAAGATAACTGCTTAAGTCTGCATCAGGAAGATCTAAATCAATATTTAACGAAGTACAATTGTGATCAGAAAAATATTGTTCGAGGTCATTCAAAAAACAAAGAAAAAAAAAAAGAACCGGAGACAAATTTTCTCCTTGCCGCACACCTCTATAACTACTAAATAATCAGATTTGTTACCGCTTATGAAAACACACGATTTAATTTGATGATACATGTTTACAATCACCTGGAGAAGAATCTTACCATTCACTCCTTGCTTTACAAGTTTTTGCCATAGTCCTAATCTCCACACAGAATCAAAAGCCTTCCTAAAGTCAATAAAAGCACAAAAACAATTGCTTTTTTTTTAGCAGCGCAAATATCTACAAGGCTTTTCAAAACAAATAAATGATCCAATGTGGAATGACCACGACGAAAACCAGCCTGACTTTCAGAAAGCAGCTTATTACTTTCAAGAAAATCAGTTAATCGATTATTCAAAATCGTTGTAAACAATTTACCTACGCAGCTAAGCAGTGTTATTCCACGATAATTGTCACAGTCGTCTTTATTGCCTTTCCCTTTGTAGATTGGTAGAACAAGTCCCACTACCCATTCTTCAGGAATCACACCTGAGTTAAGAACTTTATTGAAAAGTTTACGATAAATTGTTGTCATTAAGGGCACGCTGTTCTTAATATATTCGTTTATAATCCTGTCATCACCTGGAGCTTTCCCATTTTTTCAATTTCTGCACTGCTGATTCTACATCTACATCCTCGATTGGTCTATTCAAAAACTCGAGATCAAAATTTATATCACATTCAACATCATCTTCCACCCCATCATCATCAACGTGAAGATTCATATTTTTAAAGTGGTCATAAAGTTCATTCAAACCAATAGGACACGACACATTTGGTTTCCTTTTTATTTTTGCCCAGTACTCTTTTGGTCGCTTTGTCCTTAAACACCTAATCTCTTTGTGCCATTCTTTGTTGTGAATTCTTTCTGATTTTCTTAATACCTTCTTATAATCTTTACTTTTAATCAACAAATTTACACGATTACCAATGGAGTCATTCTGTTTATTTTATTTTTTTAGCTCTTAAATAAGCGGCCCTCCTATTCTTGCACACAATATTAAACCAAGGTTTATTTTGATTATGTTTTTTGACGACTGTCTTCTATTTTCCTTTCTGAACTTCACCAAGGGTATCCTTGGCGGCTTTCATAAGAATGTGTGTTAACAACTCATTTATATTGGCTACTGATTCATTATCATTGTCAAGTAAATTGTTTAAATCTTCAACATCTTTAACACACAAACTTTCTCTCGGAAATACTCTGCTTTAGTAGCATCCCATCTTTTAATTTTGATTTGACCAGCATCAGACTTAACATTTGAATATTCAACTGATTGTTGAAGACTGCATCTTACAGTTTTCTGTGAGTCATCATGCCTGACTTGAATACCTTTTAAAACACATAACTAGAGGACAGTGAACATCTGATAACATGGCATCAAAAGGATCAACATCAAAATCTGTGACATGAGGATACAAATGAGGTGAAACCTATGATATAATCAATAACAGTGCATCCACTACTTGTATATTTTCCTAATTCTGCATCTCTGCCAACTCTGCCATTGAATATTAGCAGCTTATGAGATTTGCATAAATCCAGTAATCTATAACCATAGTTGTTTGGTCTCCGAAAATCTTGGGAATGTGTTTTTCATAAGGAATGTCATGATGTCATGATGTTCCATGCAGAAGGGTAATTCATTAAAAAACATATTATCTTCATCGTCATCATGTCGGTCTAAATCAAGAAAATCAGGTAAATTTTTTGTATATGCATTGAAATCACCCCCATCAATAGCACATAATAATCTTCAGAATTATGCCGCATAAGACTAGTCTGGAGATCATCAAAGCAATCAACACCACCATATACACTACCTTCGGGAGGAAATATATACGGCTCCAACCAGAACATCTTTATCATAACCTGTAAGATTTTTCTTATTTTAATCCACATGACACAGTCTCTTTCACATTTTGTTTCTAAAAAAATGGATATCTTTTGAATAATTGGATCTATAAGCTACTGCTATACCACCAGATCGTTGATGTGAAAGATATTTTCTACTTAGTAAAGCGACGGAATAACCCAAATCAGAAAAAAATATAGCCGATATAAACTCTGTGTCTTGAACGTCTGTTTTGGTTTCAGTGAACGTCACAACATCAAATTGCGTGCGTGTAACTAACGAAGTCTTGATCCTGTATCCGACTTCTTAAACCACAGACATTCAATGATGATAAAAAAGACAGATTAAAAGGTGTGCAGATACGGAAGAAATCACGTGCACGTCTGACTGTAAACGATCAGGAACTGCGCGCGGACGAAACAACTTGAACTGAATGAAAAAAATAGAACATGCTGTTTTTTCAACAGAATAAGGTAATGAACAATGAATAGTGGAATGTTGGTGAGCCCGAGGTCCTCCTGGTTTCATCCTATGCCGAGGACACGTAGTTCGACAACCCCAGCTGACGGTAGTTAATCTGGTCCAATCCAATCCGGAAGAGGTCGTCTGGGCTGTCGAGGTAGATTACGTCACCGCAGTCTGGCCAGCCTTCTTCTTCAAGTGACAGATGACCTTTCCGTCGTGAGAGGTGGACACACGCTGGACGCTGTCGTGGTTCTTGGCCAAGTGAAGAAGTCGTGCTCGAAGAGGCGTGAGATCATCATTTATGAAGACTCTTCTGTACTTCTCAGAATCCTTAAGGAGCTGCCGCTTTTTCATCACCGCAGCTTTTGATTTCCTAGAAGTGAACTTTACCAACACCGGACGTGGTTTCTTGTTAGAACCCGCATCACCTGGCTTCCCATTCCGGTGAACAACTGATATGTCCTCCGCCTTCACCCCACATTCCAGCTGATCAAAAAGCTTCATCACCTCTTTTTCAGTGTCTTCTCCTTTTTTCTTCTTCCAGGCCGGTGATCTTAATAGTTTCCCTCCTCTGGTACTGCTCAAGTCTGTCCAGATCGTATTTCAGCAGTAGGTTCGTACGATCTGCTTTTGCCTGAGCTTGTTCCTTTTCCTCCTGAACAGCAGCCACTACAGTTGCCACACATGTTTGTAAACATTTCTGGAATACTTTTTTTCTATCTGGACAGAGAGAACAGGCAAAAGAACTTCCGTGACACGAAGCGCAATGACGTCAACGTTTTCAATTGCGTCATTACCCTTAGTCGCTTTCTGTTTCCCTTTTCCATTTACTGGAGGTTTTTTATTTTTAAGTTTCAGGGCACTTAAAACAGTGCCTCCAGTTCGTCTCTCACATCGCTGTCAGCAAACTGTTTATAGATATTCTGTTAACGATTTGAGATGTTGATGATGATGGACTTGAACTTGACGAAGCCATTGAAAACGTTGAACTAGCAGAACCAGCCATCGATCAAATATTTTCAAACAGGATTACCACACACACACAAAAAAAGAAAAATCTACGGAGCAAGTTAACAGTAGAGGTGTCAAACACTGGCGTATGAATACACAAACACACACACACACGCACGCACGCACGCACGCGCGCGCACGCACGCACGCACACACACACACACACACGCACGCACGCACGCACAGACGCACGGACGCACACACACACACACACACACACACACACACACACACACACACACACACACACACACACACGTATAAAGAAAACAATAGAAACACTTCTACCGACAGATTGACAGCTGCGATGAAAATGCATGTTGTTTATTCTGCGTACGTCTTTCTCAAAATGCTATTCAGAGGGAAAGGAGAGGGAGCGGGAAGAACAAAAAAAAGGGCGTTCACGGAGAGAGAGAGAGAGAGAGAGAGAGAGAGAGAGAGAGAGAGAGAGAGAGAGACAGAGTTTGAGGTGGATTGGGAGGGGGGGAGGGGGTAAGTGGGTAGAGGATGGGAGGTGGGTGGTTCCAGACTGGCCAGTATTTATTGCTGCTGCCGGTGGCACGTGCAGGAATTCGGGGGTTGGATGGAGTACGCATTGTGGTGCAGTGTTTATGCAGACGCGGCCATGATGTTGGCCTGCCAGAGGAGATCGCCAAGGATGCCACAGAGAAGATTCCAAGATGCCGGAAAGTCTGAAAGTGCAACCAGTCTACTTGTTTTGAAATAATGAGGCAGAAAACGCTGTTCAAAAATGTTATCGTCTCATTTCCAACCTCAGGTAGAAAAATTGGGGATGGATGGGGGATGGGAAGGGGGTGGGTGAAGGTGGATGGGGTTGGGGGGGGGGGGGGGGGTGCAGTGCCTCAGTGGTTGTCTCCTTATTTCTTTCAGTTCAGCGGTCTGTCTGTTTCTCTGTCTCTGTCTCCGCCTTTGTCCCTCTCTCTCCTCTCTCTCTCTCTGCCTCTGTTTCTGTCTCTGTCTGTCTGTCTGTCTGTCTTGTCTCTCTCTCTCTACTTCTTTCTTCTTCTTTTTCTTCTGTCTGTCTTTCTTTGTTTCTTTCTGCCTGTCTATCTCTCTGTTTTTCTTTTTTTTGTGTGTCTGATAAAGTTTCTTTCCTTCTTCCTTTTTTACAGACAAGCATGGTATGTTCAACACACACACACACACACACACACACACACACACACACACACACACACACACGTGTACACACACACACACACACACACACACACACACACACACACACACACACTCACACACACACACACACACACACACACACACACACACACACACACACACACACACACACACACACACACGTGTACACACACACACACACACACACACACACAACACACACACACACACACACACACACACACACACACACACACACACACACACACACACGTGTACACACACACACACACACACACACACACACACACACACACACACACACACAACACACACAACGCACCCGCACGCACGCAGCCGCACGCACGCACCGCATACAGGAGAGAGAGAGAGAGAGAGAGAGAGAGAGAGAGAGAGAGAGAGGGTAAATGTTGAGAGTATAATAACTTAAGATAAAAGGAAACGGGTGACTTACATTTTATTTGCTCACTTTCGTTTGATGATCAGTTGTCTTTATATTTTTACTTTCTGCTTGGTTTTGTAATTCATTGAGTGGACAATGAACACAAAATCACTGTCAAAAAACGGAAGTAGTCTACGTGCCTATGTGGTGCCCTACTTCATGCAACATGGAAAAACTGTGTCATGATAACGGTTTAGTGCTTTCCTTGAGTACAACATCATAATTGCAATCCTAACAGAACAAAAAAAAAAAAAAACGGCATAGATCATTCAGCACTTGCAAAATAATGACATAAAACATGCAAGTTTGCCTTTTTAACCGACAAGTTCACACGTGAGCTTGTTCAAATTTCTTCCTTTGGTCAAGGATTTGACCTGCGGGCAGCAGTTCTTAGGGATGCTCCGACTTTCATGATCACAGATGATGGGATAAAAAAAAAACACCCCACATATATTCTTCATCCGTCTTCATGCCTCGGGGATCAAATACCGAGTCTGGTGTAAGTTACATTCATTTTCTTTTTTTTTTTTTTTTTTCATGAGACGAAAAGACACCAGAAGAACATGTGACAACATCCTAATTCAAACTACCGCAAAATAAATAAGAAACTGCTCAGAACGCAAGTTCTGATTTCTATTTATGATTTTGTTCTTCTTAACCACTTTACGCTTTTCTGCTCGTGGTGTCGTGTGTGTTGTGTGTGTGTGTGTGTGTGTGTGTGTGTGTGTGTGTGTGTGTGTGTGTGTGTGTGTGTGTGTGATCTGATATGAATTAAGGTGAGTTTCCAGTCAGATAAAATCAGGTAAAAAGAGAGTCACAGGGAGCCAAGGACACCAAGAGTGCATTACACTCACACAAACGCGCGTGCGAACAAACACACATATTTATATGTATAAATATACGTGTGTGCATGCAGAGAGAGAGAGAGAGAGAGAGCTTTGAGCTATAAGCTATCTCTTTCTCTCTCTCTGCACACACACACACACACACACACACACACACACACACACACACACACACACACACACACACACACATATATATTATATATATATATATATATATATATATATATATATATATATATATAATAAAACACTAATGTTGAGAGTAACGATAACTTAAGATAAAGAATTGGGAACTGTGGTTTTTTTTAATTCTCAGTTGATAGTCGCATCAGTACATATCACATTGTGTTTGATTGCATTTCATTGTGTGGAAGATGAAAAAAAAAAAAAAAAAAAAAAACTCTCACAAAATGGAAATAGTGTACATGCACATAATGTGCCCTTATATGAAATGGAACACTATTTCATCATAAGAAATATGTATTCTCCTTCAATCCAACAGTATTATTACGAGCATATCAGGTAAAAAAAAAAAAAAAACACCCCACAAACTTCAGAGGTCACCCAGCACTTATAGAATGACACAAAAATATAGGCTTGCTTTTTTACCGTAAAGTTCACGGGTGAACTGTTTTGAATTTCTTCCTGTAGTCTAGTCTAGGGATTTTGGCCTGTGGGCAGTTCTAAGGATGCTGCCAATACCTTGATCATAGAGAGGGGAAAAAACCCACCCTCCATTAATTTTATTCTTTATTTATTCATCTTTGTGCCTGGGATCCCCTGTTTTCAAACACTGAGTTCAGTGTTATTGGGTTTTTGTTTGTTTTATTTTATGACACTTCAATAAAAATATAACAACATCCTACTAAAATTAGCACATGAAAAGTAGCACAAAAAAGAGTTTTTTACTTTGAAATAAAAAAAAAAGAAAAAAGAAAAGAAAAAAAAAAAAAAAAAAAAAAAAGGGAAAAAGTAAAAAAAAAAAGCGCTAATCTCCGTCTTGTTGGTTGGCTGGGCTGTTTTCTTTTTAACTTGGAAAAAAGGAGTTACGTAATCTTAGCTTTTGATTTTTTTTTTCTCTCCGTAAGCGTGGCGCGCATGCGCTTGCATGTTTTGTGTTTAAAGTGTGTTTGTGTGTGTTAAAAAAAAAAAAGTTTGTGCGTGTGTGCGTGCGTGTGCGGTTGCGTGCGTCCAAAAAAAACAAACAGTGTCGGGCCGTGTGTGGCGTGCGGCGTGCGTGCGGCGTGTCGTGCGTGGTAGCGTTCCTGGGTCAAAAAATGCGTGCAATGTTTGTAAGTGTGTGGTCCCCGGAGCTAACATATACAGTGTATGGGGTTTGGTCAGAGCAACTGTAAATAATACTTCGTTGCCCGCTTGTTGTGGGGTGTTGAACCCTCCCATTAAAGGATGTTTGAAGCCTAATATGTCAATGAAGGTTGTGTTAACTTTTGTTTCACTCAAAGTAAGCGGCAAAAAAAGAAAAAAAAAAAAAACAAAAATAACAAATTCTCGCAACTCCGTGCGCTGCGACGTGTCGTAACCTCGCTGCGTGGGGGTAAGCTGGCACTCTGCGTGGCAATTATGCGTGCGTAATTTGCGCTTTCCTCCTCCTCGGGCGGTACTCCTTCGCTGTGCGTCTCTGCAGTGCGTTCTGCGTTGCGTCCAAAAAAAAGGTGGTGCCTCCGAAAAAAAAAAACCGTGTGGGTGTCAACCCGCAAAAAAAAAAAAAAGAAACCAGTTTGTAAGTCATCGAAAACGTCCGGCTCAAAAACCGTTGTGTTCATGGATGGAAAAAGTCTAAGGCGTACAGAAATTACCAAGGGCGTAGGAAAAGAACAATATACAAGGAAATAGGAAAAGTGGGTGTTGAGCGGTATGCGGGTCTCGAGTTTTTTGGTGGATGTGTACGTTTCTTTGTAACTGGGAACTAAAGGAGGTTTGCCGTAATCTTAGCTTTGATTTTTTTTTTTCTCTCAATGCATGCATATACAGTGTAGGTTTTGTAGATCTTTTTAAACAATATTCTCTTTGTCATTTCCATCCACCTTTGCCCTGCAATCCCACACACCTCCTCCCTCCCTCTCTCCGCTCCCGCCATCTTCACCTTCCCCTCTCCCAGCCTGTACTGCATAAGTTTGAGACTTTGACCTCATCTCAAAGAACACGATCAGGTCCACAGCCTAATGCCGGTACGACCTAACTCGCAGAGTGTGTTGACCGAGAAGTTAATACTCTTGAATTTGGTGTTTCCTCCTCCGCGAAGCGGACAAATCTGGAAGAGGATAGTGTTGTTCTGCAGACACACGCAAAAGGTGCCGCCTCTGCAAGCGCTTAGCACCAGCGCTGTCACCTCATCAGGAGCTGAGGATACAGTTCATCCTCAATCAGACTCCGGTCTCAGTAAACCGTGCATCCTTCATGAGGTAATTTCTTCTGTTTCCTGTCGAGGTTATTTCTAACCGGTCGCGTAACTGTACCAGAGGAGAGGTTGAACAGATCAAAGGAAATAGAAAAAGAGGTGAAGTTTTATGGGTTTGTCCGTCAATGTACGTTGGACATGAAACGCGTTTACCTGTTACACTGAAAGAGGCGTGCGACATTTGTCAGAGGATGAGCGTTCACGAGAGAGAGAGAGAGAGAGAGAGAGAGAGAGAGAGAGAGAGAGAGAGAGAGAGAGAGAGCTTGCATAGCTCAGCTCTTGAGGGGAACATAGACCTGAATTTTGATTTTTGTCCCCGTGGAGATGCTGGGGGCTCTTTCAATACAAAGAGTTCCCCCTCCTTCTGGTAGTTCTGTGTTGATAACTTCCTCCTCTGGAGTTGCAGGGTGAGGGGATTGCAGGCGAAATCTGAAAAACTCTTAAAACATTTAAGTACTGCATTCGCCAAACATGAACAAAACGAATCACAGGACAAACACGACGCGTTTCGACCTCTTAGTTCCTCTTCAGGCAAGATAGACAACACTCAGGACAACGAAAATCAAGATTCAACGCCCATCTTGCGCCGAATTTGATGAGATAAGTGATTTGCTCGTTCTTCATTTTCATCGTCCTGAGTGTGTTTTTATCTTATCTGAAGAAGACCTAAGAGGTCGAAACGCGCAGTATTTTGTCTTATGATTCGTTTGTTTGTGTTTGGCGGATACTGTACTCAAACGTTTTAAGATTTCCTCTTTTCTGTGACTCTCTTTAACTCTTCCTTTTAAAATGTATCTTTGACCTTCTTTGCAGTCACAGACTTTTTGTGCTATTATGGTCCAGTTTGTTCTTGTTTGGGAAACTCTTAGAAATCGTTTTTATTTTCTTCTGAATGCAGATTATACATGCCGGCTTTCTGGCTGTCGTTTGACAAGTAGATGGCGAAAACTGTACATAACGTCTAGAGAGGACACTAGCTGTACATTCTACAGTGTTAATTGCCCATATGACGTTTCTTTTGTATTTTTTGTGGCATTGAAGTGTTTTACATTTATTTTGTACATTTCCCCCCTAACGTATGGAACGGAAAAAAAGTCAACGGAATTGTTGGACGCTCTCAGCACACGCTAATTTCATGCGCCTTAGGACAACACTAGTTTAGCCATTATATAGCTCGTGTTTTTTTTTTTTCAGGATTTTTTTTTTCGATGCCTGACTTGTTTTCTGATGCGAGGTTTATTTCGTGGTTGAGTTTTGACAGCCCTGAAAAGGCTGTTTGTGGTCGACTGGGCTATGATTAAAACTTGAAACGTGGACGCTGTTTGTTGTTGTTGTTGCTGTTGTTGTTTTTTTGTTGTTGTTGTTTTTCTTGTTCTTGATCCTTTTCTTCGTGTTGTTGTTATTGTTGTTGTTGTTGTTGATCTTCTTCTTCTTCTTGCTCTTGTTGTTTTGTTGTTGTTGTTGTTGTTGTTTTTGTGTTATTGTTGTTCTTCTTTTTTCTCTTGTTGTTGTTATTGTTGTCGTTGTAGTCATTGTTGTCGTCCGTCTCTTCGTCTTCTCCTTCTTCTTTTTGCTCTTCTTCTTCTTCATGATCATGATCATGATCATGATCATGATCATCTTCTTCTTCGTCGTCTTCTTCTTCTTCTTCCTCTTCTTCTTCTTCTTCTGTTGCTGTGCAAACAATCTACACGCCCCCTCTCCTATGTTTTGGCCTGATGAGGCCACTGTAGTCAACTGGGCTTAAAACAACATGACCACGTCCATTTTTCTTGTCCTCTGCTTAAGACTTTTTCCATAAAAATCCTCCCCTGATTACGGTAAGGAAGCACAAAATGTCCCAAAGTTATGCTCATTACCATTCTCTTTGCTATCGGAGAGAGAGCATCGTTCTAATGTCTGATCACCAAAATTCAGTGTCAATATATTGTTTCTATGCCAGGGAATAGAATTTTAGAGATTTGGGGATTGGGGTGGGCTTGTCGTTCATTTGCCTCTCTTTTGTTTCATCGATTGTTTTGATTTCTGGGTCTTCTGATTTTTATACGTTCCAAGTTTTACTTTGCCATTTTGCCATTTTCCCTAGGTTAACCTGCTCTTAGAGTTTCTTAAAGCTAACTTTTGTTTGTCAGTTCTTATTTACATATTTTGTCTTTGCTTTCATGTGCTTTTTGTGTCTCTCTGCTACAAATGAATTTCTTCCTTTAACTTTGAAAATTTTGTTAACTTGTACCTGTCACAAATATTTGAAAACAACATTAATATTCGACTGAAACATATGTTTGTAACATAATTTTTAAAAAAATGTGTTTTTGTGATTCTCTTTCTCTCTCTCTTTTTCTCCTTCTCTCTCTCTCTCTCACTCAGTCACTCTCTCTCTCTCTCTCTCTCTCTCTTTTCACTCACGTACTCACTCTCTCTCCCCCCTTTCTACCTTTCCTCTTTCTCAGCCTTTACTCCCTCCTTTCTCTCTCCTTTGGCCCCCCTCCCCCCCCTTCCCTTGTGACTTTACTTTTCCGTTTTTTTGGTTTCCGCCTCTCCCTGCTTCTCCTTTTCGGACTGTCTACTCTTCTCTTTTGACATTTTCACGTGTCTACAGCATGCAGTGTGTGAATGGAATCAGTTAGAAAGGAAAACGAAACAGGCAAACAAATCGCAACATACACTAGAGCAATTAAAAACCCAGACATCTCTGTAATATCAAGGGAATACATTAATTAAAAAAAAAAAAAAAAAAAAACATTGTCCATCGCTAGAAAAAATCAAATACACGTTGGAAGTGGGCATGAATGGAAGTGTTGAGCGTGCGCGTTAGTGGGCGCTCGTGTACACGCGTATGCAGGCTTGAATGTTCAATGAGTAGGTTAAAAAAAAAAAAAAAAAAAGAAAGAGAAAGCCTAAAACGCCTATAAAAAAAAAAAAAAAAAAAGAAAGAAAACAAAACTAAGAAAGATAGAAAAATGGAAAAGGAAATGCAAAAGAAAAACAGGCGGGGGAAAGTGGAGGGATTTAAAAAAAAAAACCCCAAAACTTGTACCTGTAATCTCTCCCTCCACATGGAAAAAGAACAGTTGTTTGTGTTAAATTAATGCTTTTAAAAAGCACTTTTCCACATTATAAGATGCATAGCGTTGTGTGAAGGCATGACCGAAAATAAGCAACTCTGGCATCTTCAGTTTTGAAATGTTATTTGCAGAATCTGATGTACAATCACCAACAGCCATGAACTATAATTATCAACAGATATCAACCTTAATTATCAACAGCCACCACCTCGTATTATCAAAAGCCATCAACTCTTATTTTTCCACAACCATCAACATTATTTATCTACAGCCGTCAACCTTAACGATCAACAGCCATAAGGTCTAATTATCAAAAAACATCAAGTCTAATGGTCAATAGTCTTCAACACTGATTATCATCGCCCATCATCTTTAATTATTAGCAGTCACCAGCACCAATTATCAACAGCCATCAACTCTTATCATCAACAGACATCAACTCGAATGATCAACAGAAATCAGTTCTAATCCTCAACAGACATAAAATCTAATCCTCAACAGACATCAACTCGACTCATCAAGAGCCGTTGGTAACTCGACTTACCAAATTACCATCAACTCTGTGCAGTTGCTATCCTGTATGACAAGTACCCATACGTGTTTCTCTTCTGTTTTTCGTCACATTAGGTATATATCACATTCATACTCCAATAGCAGGGAAACATCTCTTCCTGAAATTACCAAGTGCCGTAGATGGACGGGTATTTCGAAGTGACTCCCTGTTCAAGACCGTTTGAGAAGGTACTGTTCCAATGAAACTACCAAATGCAGATCAGAGAAGGTCTTGATGGACAATGTAGAAGACTGAACTGATTACAACATCTCTGCCCTCTTTTGCATGACACAG
>JADBJO010016324.1:5300-7800 GCA_016801955.1 Conus betulinus | reverse complement strand
GGCTGCAGATCTAAACTTTAGGACCATCAGCATTCTATCAAACAAAGAAACTTTAAAACATTTCATGTTTAAAAGAAATCACAGTATTCATCGTTTAATGTGCAAAAATGTGTGGTCCTGTTCATTTCTTTGTGCTGAACTTGTAAATGTGCATGTATTTTATCTTCCAAATTACTGCAGTAAAAAATATTTTCTGGGGTCTACTCGGGAGAGGCAGAGTAAAACAAAATCTTCTGTCCAAGACGTAGGATTTTAAGTCTAGGATCTTCTCATTTATAATACGAAAGGGTGATCCACTACACCACTATTATGTTTAATCAGTTCCCTGACATTCGATTTCCACGTTCATAACCACAAAAGACTGGTGATATATATACACAAGAGAATAACCATCTGCAAGTGGCCTACTGGCTTCATCAGAATTCAGACTGTACATTACGATATGGCACAAACAGGGTAAAAGTGACGTCCCATGGCAGGTTTTATGCCATAAGCACCCGCGGGATTCAAAATCACGACGTTTGACAGTAAGCTCGGTGATCTACCACTGAGCTTTACAGGTTACTGGTATTCCATTTACTTTCTGCTTCATCCAAACACCACCTTATCTCCACACCCACCCCACCTTCTGCCCCCTTCCCCACTCCTTTTCCACCACCCCCCCTCAGTTTCCCCCACCCATCTTTCTGCACCCGCATCTCTCTCCCAATGCTCTTCACCCCTTTCCAAGCCCTCTGTCTGCCAAGCCCTGGAGATCGACGCACTGCTCCTTCCAGACTCTGACACCTGCAGAGTGGTGGTCAGATGATGCTAATCAACTGGGTCGATCTCTTTGATCCGCGCCCCGTGAACACTGATGAGGCAAAGCAGGGGGAGCAGGGAAGGAAAGGTTGAGAGGCAGTACCGGCATTAGGGGAGAGAGAGAGAGTGAGAGAGAGAGAGAGAGAGAGAGAGAGAGAGTAAAAAAACGAAACACTTTGATGTGCTCGACAACAAGCATACATATAGATACTAACAACGTACGGGGGGCGTCGGATTGTCTAGAATATTCATAGAGACACACATACTGGATTTGAAAAGGAGAAGAAACAAACATTATGTCGTATATCAACTGAAATGGGCAATCTGTAGACTCACGTCAAAAAAAATCACCACTACCCATGATACGAAGAATAGAAAAAAATTATTGTGTCTCTTTACTGTGACAAGCACACTTTGTATTTCTAAAACCGTGATTGACAAATGAGTGGTTTCCGTTAGCTTTAAAACTATAGAAGTTTCTTCAACAAAGAGTAAACTGATGTCTCATTTCAACAAAAAAGGACTTTCGCAACTTCATGACTAACATTTCACTTTTTCCTTTCTTTTAACAGGACAGGTGTTTTTATTAGAAAATCTTCCAGAAGCTTCTTCCTTCAGTCCCTGTATGTTGAGCAAGCAGGGGGACGTTTAAACAGTCACCAACACAACTGGCAATGAATGGCAATTGTTTTGAACAACAACATAAAAAACATCCACCACCAGTCAGGTGCCTCAATGATGTGACAGATTCATTAGTCAACAAAGCAAGATCTTGTGTCTTTCATTCAAATCTGGGCAAAGAGTTACACACACACACCACACACACACACACACACACACACACACACACCCCACACACAGAGAGGAGAGAGAGACGGAGAGAGAGAGAGAAAGAGAGAAGAGAGAGAGAGAGACAGGACAGACAGAGAACGAGAGAGAGAGAGAGAGAGAGAGACAAAAGAAAACCAGACACAGAGACCAGAGGGAGGAGAGACAGAGATAAACACACACACACACACACACACACACACCACACAACACACACACACACCACACACACACCACACACCACACAGAGAGACAGAGAGAGACAGAGGACAGAGACAAAGACGTTTACACACACAACACACAACACACACAACAACACACACAGAGAGAGAGAAGGAGACAGAGGAGAGAGGAAGAGAGGACAGACACGACAGACAGGACAGACAGACAGACAGACAGGACAGACAGAGACAGGGGAGAGAGAGACGAGGGACAAAGAGGTACACACACACACACACACAACACCACACACAACCACACCACACACACACACAACATACACACACACAGAGATCTGCCGCTGCTAGGTTAAGTACCAGCAACAGGCGGGTATTGTATTTCTTTCCCCAAACACCCCATGCTTCCCATATCAACCCCACTTCCACCTCGTTCCCCACCGCTCACCTATATATGATACAATCCATCCCTCCACACTACCCACCACCAGAATTAGGTCTTCATCAATCCTACCTGGGTTTTCCAAAACAACGCGCTGTTTTTTTTTTTTTTCTCCTCTCTCGCCCTGGTCTACCACCCCCTCTCCTTCCACTACCTCCATTTCCACCTTTTAATAACGCAGTTTCCAGCCTCCCTTCTCTCTTCTCTCTCTGCGTGCGTGCGTGCGTGCGTGCGCGCGCACGTGCGTGTGTTG
>JADBJO010016323.1:33690-40807 GCA_016801955.1 Conus betulinus | reverse complement strand
ACATCGGAAAGATTTATTCACATAGGCTAGGCTCCCTTTTATGAAGGTGTATTGGAATAGTACATGGAAACAACATGTATGAGATAATGGTAAGAAATATACCAAAATTTAAGACAGTTCATTGCAACTTTGTAAGAGGTAGCCATTTCTCTAATTTCAAGATGCTTTATAACCAAAAAATAACCGGAATAAGTTTTTAAACATCTCCGTGTTTAAGATGACGCGAAATTCAATAGGTCAATCTAAATAGGGAGTGCCTGTCTATAGAATTTCGGCTTAATCAATTCTAAATGTCCATAAGGGCTGGACAAAAAAGAACAACATGATCTCATTTTCTTTGTGACACTTCATTTTGATATTAATACCTTCATTAAGGAGAACGAGCACTCGAATAAAGGGCCATAAATAAAATGGGCAGTTGTACAGACAATGTATCAAGGAGAATTGGACAGATTTGTCTGTTTTTAACACCGAAGCTGAACTGGAAAAGCATATTGGAAAATTGATAGATAAAGCTAGGAAAAGATTTAAATTTGCTCAAATTATATGTTGTCAAACCATGGGTCAAGGACTCAAGTACCGCACTTTTACATTTATATACATCGTTAGTCCGATCAAAATTAATATATGGACAGGAAGTATATACTTCTCTGCATCTAACTACCTTTTAAAGAAGAAACTGCAAAGCTTAGATAGTAAAGCTTTTAAATTAGCTTTTGGTGTTTTTCCAGTGCACACAAACACAGTGAAATGCTATAAGGAGACAAACATTTTACCTCTTAATGAACAACGAACGTTGGATGTGTCCAAATACGTTGTAAGAGGCCTATCTGTAAAAAAAAAAACTCTGTTACTGATGAAATTCTTATGGATTCCAACAAGGAATACCCCCAAAAGGTCTAAAAAAAAATATCATAAATAGAGCCAATTAGAAATTTCACTTGTGAGCTTATGTCAGAATGTAGTATTGATATTGATGCAATTTCGGAGGTTCCTATTGTTCCTCAAATGCCCCATGGGAGCATCATCTCAATGCAAAAAATTGATGATGAATATACTACTTTGAAGAAAGATGACAATGTAAATATTCTAGTAAATGAAGTTCGAGAACATCTCGAAAAGACTTATCCAAATCATTTAAAAGTATTTACAGGATGGTTCAAATAATGGAAACGTCTGACAGTGGTGCTGGATTCACTATACCATCCTCCTTAAATGTGCAAAAGTCTTTCTATCTAGGCAGAGAATTTTCAATTTATTATACATCAGAGCTATATGCAATTATGAAAGCTCTGAAATACATCTTATATGACACGCCAGTATCATTTTATAGTGTGCTATATTTTGTGTTGATTCAAAATCAGTTTTACAAATCATTTTAAAGCACTGGAACTCTAAAAATTAGAACTGATCTTCTTTTTGAAATTAAGCATCTATTACATTGTTTACTTTCCCGAGGTATAGCAGTTGATTTTTGCTGGGTTCCTTCACATTGTGGCTTAAAAGGGAAAAATGAATTAGCAGACAAATTGGCAAAGCAGGGGAGCTTGTACAATTTTTGAAACACCCTTTTCAACAACAAGTCTTAAATTTTTCTCCGCATGAATGATCCCAGTGATTGGAAAAGAATATGCGGAAGAAACATTTTTAATGAGAAATTATTCGTTCTGCCATCATGTCCAAGGTATCTAGCCAGATTAATTCATAAATACGGTTAAATACATGGAATACAAAATATTCACGAGGGTATAAGCGTGTGTATGTCAGGAGAATATCTCAATTCGTCATCTTTTTATTTGAATGCCCTATACTAACCCCCAGCTTATAAGGAGAAGAATATTTTATAAATAATTCTGACAATGTTGATAGTGTGGTAAAAACCCTTGCTTTTTTTGATATTTTGCTTTGGGTTATTGCTCAGTCCCCAGTTGCAAAACTATTTGTGAAAAAAAGAACATTTGAGATATGTGTTTAATAGTGTTAATAGTTTTTTTTTTTTTTTTTTTTGGGTGGGGGGGGGGGTGGGGGGGGTGGGGGGTGGGGGGGGGGGGGGAGGAGGTGCTAATAGTACAATGGAATGTATATATGCAGTTTAAAGGTCTAAGATCATCTTGTGATGAAAAAGACGTTAAATAAAACTACTGAACTGAAACTGAACTGATATTGTCATCAACATCGGTTTTGTTATCTAAATTATGTATTGCTAAATCCGATACTCCAAGTCTAAATTTTGCGATTATGTATTTAAAGGTCTTTCCATTTCTGAAGTTATATAAGGTTTCTGAGAGTTAGGATGAGAGATAGGAGGGGGAGAGATGAGAGAGATAGAGAGAGAGAGGGAGAGAGAAGAGAGAGAGAGAGAGAGAGGAGAGAGAGAGACATTCTGGAGGGAGAGAGACGAGGAGAGAAGGAGAGCGGAGAGATGAGAGAGAGGGAGAAGAGAGCGACAGACAGATAAACAAATGGCCAACAGACAGACAGACAGACAAACAGAGAGAAACAGCGAGAATAAAACACAGAGGGAGGAGAGACCGAGAGAGACAGAGAGACCCAGAGAGACAGAGAACAGAGACAGAGAGAGATACAGAGAGAGAAAGAAACAAAGACAGACAGACAGACAGACAGACAGACAGACAAAAGAGAGAGACAGCGAGAATAAGAGAGAGAGAGAGAGAGAGAGAGAGGAGAGGGAGAGAGAGAGAGAGAGGATACTGAGAGCCACGAGAGAGAGAGATGGAGAAACAGAGAGACAGAGACGAGAGAAGAGAGAGAAGAGAAAAACAGAGAACAGAGAGATAGAAGATACAGAGAAAGAAAAGAAACAAAGACAGACAGACAGACAGACAGACAGGGACAGACAGACAGAGACAGAGATAGAAACAGAGGCAAACAAAAAAATGTTCAAAATATTTGCCTCTAACACAAGTGAGCACTGAATCTGCCCTGGCAGGCATAATACCTCCTCACAATTTCCTTCACAAAAGAAGCCAAAGAGCTCTTCAGAGATCCCGACCTGCACCCCACCCAGTCTCCCCTCAACACAGCGGCCTGAGGCATGGAGATGGCCTGTCCCTTGAGGAGGTCTTTTATGTCATGAGGAATGGGTGAGATCATGTGGAGATCTGACATGAAAAAAAAAAAAGAAAGATCTGCTGTGTTTGTTAATTCAGTAACAATGGCGCTTTTGCCCTGGCGTGATTCCACTGTGTAACATAGATGCTGAAGTTTAATGAGATGAAGCCAGAGCTTCCTGAAACCCGTTCGTTTAAGATACAGATGGTGAATGGAGTATAAGGAGAGGCTACATTCGTCGGGAAAGAACGGAAAGGTTCAACAAATATATATTGCGCTATGATACTTGCTTACAGGCATCCTTTGCATTTCCTATCTCAGGAACTTCTTAAATGGACACACAGATAACGAAGAGAGAAGGAAATATAATGTAGAGTTTGGTAAAGAGTATGTAAAACACTAATGACATATTTTATAAGCTCAAGAAGCCAGAGAGGAGAGAGAGGAGAGGAGAGGAGGACGAGAGGAGGAGGAGAGAGGAGAGAGAGGAGGGGATGACGAGAAGGGCCGAAGGGAGAAGTGATGAGAGGGCATCATTGCCATATCCATCTGGGGATCTGGTGTGAGGAGGGCAGACACTCGGGCTGATGTAGCGAAATAACTTTCTGTTTGATACAATTCTGAAGACTTGATATTTTTTTCTAATACCACCTCAGAGAGAGAGAGAGAGAGAGAGAGGGAGGGAGACAGACAGAGACAGAGAGAGTCCATGGCCATTTTGCGTCGGTGTGTTCATGTTATTGAACAGATTTGTAGACGCTGTAATCGTCGTTTTTACCAGATGGTGATCGACCTGGACCTGGAATAAAAAACGCATTAAAAATATTCCTGAAACATGCAGGAACAACGTTTTTCATGGAAAGGGTCATCGATCGTTCATGGCAGGTCAGGGTCAGGCAGACGTCGTTTCTGAAAGGCAATTCGCCAGAGAGCCATTGACCACCAGAGGACACGCAGCATGGGTTATTCCCCTCTCTTCGAACAGACATTAGTGGCCTCCCATGAATCCCAGATAAGTGGGGTCTCCTTTTTGACTCCTGCCGACACAGTCTGCTGCTGGAAAGCATGATGATAATGATTAGCTCCCTACCCAGAGTGACTCGAGAGTTTTAGTAAACGAGAGAACGAAAAGAAGGTGTTATATATATATAACTTATATAAAATTTAAAACAATAATTCCAAGGATAAGTATCGAGCACCATTCCAGCACTTTCAGAGCAGAGCAGTTTGGTGTTGCAATGACTGTAAGAATTATCGAGTTATAAACAAAAGCTTGCTCTTATGTTCTCAGGATTGTAGAAATAGCGGGGGTGATATAGCCTTCATATCCGCAGCGGCAGATGATTCTGTCTAACTGACAGTATGTGCTTTGAGTGGGTAATAGAGAATAATAAATGCTTCTCAAAATGAACCTTCAGTAAGCTTAAAGTCCGCAAAGCGGGAGACCATCTCCATTGGGAGGAGAAGAAAGAAAAGCTCACTAGCGTATAGCTCCTGGTCAGATACCGATAGTTCAAAATTTGATTGTCTTTCTTCAATGACCGCGGAAAGCGGTAATTTGACCTCTTCGCTTTTTAGGTTTTAAGAAAGAGGGAATGTTTACCATAAAAAGGCTGGTGTTGCAATATCGTTGTACTGTTTTGTTGATTCTTTCTTCAATGACCGCGGAAAGCGGTAATTTGTCTCTTCTGCCTTTTCGGTTTTAAGAAGACGAAGCTTTTTACCAGAAGAAAAAAGGATGGTGTGCAATAACCGTAGTATGTTTGTTGAGTTTCAAAAAAAAAAAAAAAAAAAAAAAAAGGTGCCACTTAAGAAGCAAAAGAAAAAACAATGAAAGAGCCAAAACAAGCTACATTTTCTTGTGAAAAGTAGAAAATTATAAAAAGATAACCTCTTAAGGCACAAGCGCTTAGGGCCAGTTCTTGGAATGAATCCGCAAGGGACTAAACAAATACAATAAAACAATAAATTCCAAGGATATGTACCGAGCACCATTCAGCAAGTTACAGAGCAGCTTGGTGTTGCAATGACTGCAAGAAATATCGAATTATAAACAAAGCTTGCTCTAATGTCCATCAGATGTAGAAAAATAGCGGGGGTGATAAGCCTTCATATCTGCAGTGGTAGATGATTCTGACTAACTGACAGTATGTGCTTGAGTGGGTGAAAGGGGAATAATAAAAATGCTTCTCAAAAATGAAACCTTCAGCAAGCTTATAGTTTCCAAAGGAATATATATATATATATATATATATATATATATATATATATATATCTATATATATATATATATATAAGAGAGAGAGAGGAGAGAGAGAGGGAGAGTTTTTTTGAGAGAGAGAGAGAGAGGGAACTTAGGAAGCTACAGAGGGAGAGAGAAAATAAGGAAAATTCAAAAAGACAGAGAAGGGAAGACAAAAAAACAAACAAGAGAATGAAAGCACACACACACACACACACACACACACCACACCACACACACACACACATACAACACACACACACAACACGCATGCACGCGCGCGCGCGCGCGCGCACGCACGCACGCACCGCACGCACCCGCACGCACGCACGCACACACCGCACTACGCACACACACACACGCACGCACGCACGCACGCAACACACACACACACACACACACACACACACACCACACAACAAACCAGCAGCCCGCACGCATTCACTTTCCCCCCCCCCCCCCCCCCCCCCCCCCCCCCCCCCCCCCCCCCCCCCCCCACCCCCCCCCCCACCCCCCCCCGACACAAACACACGTACACACTTTTGGTATGGTACAACAAGTTAGCAGGGGTGACACAGACATAATTGAGAATGTAAGAGTTTCCGTTTCAAGGGTGGATTACCGGGGACAGAATCACTGAAGTCTGCCAGGTGCATTTAAATCAAAAAGTAAGTTTTAATACACCTAAGCGAAGTGTCGTATCCAACACACGTGTATTGACGAAACCCACCATATAGAGCACTGGAAGCAATTAACGCTATTCTCAAGTGATGCTCATCGCACTACTGACTTTAAGGGAAATTCCCCCCGAAATAACATTCAGATTCTTCTAACAGTATCCAGATGTTCAGTTTGTATACGGCCTGTGTTGTATTTGGCAACGTTCTGTATGCTGAGACAACCAGGAACACTTATGACTTCCCTACCTTTCCCTCACATAATACGATTAAGATTCTTCAAGAATTTTCTGATCATCCTCGTCATAAACGGAACTGTTTGCAGCCACGTCAATAAACATAGGGATCCAGGAACATTGGTATGTGCTTAAAAACCACTATATTACAAATACAAATCCCAGTTCATTTGGCAGTGAAAACAAAAAATGTTTCCTCTCCATCCCAACCCATGTTTTCTCCTCTATTCTCCACTCTCAATACACACCTCCCTCCTATATAACCACCCACTGATGCACACTAAGCTTCAGCATCATGTCAAAAATGTCACTAGCCTCTCTCTATCCCCTTCCCGCTTCCTGGGCCACCCACCCCTGTTTTTTCCCCAAAGTCCCCCTTTCTTCTGCTATTCTCCCTGCTATTCCCTCCCCTACCTTTAATCCAACCTCTGTTTGACACCTTACCTGATGCACATAAAACACGATAGGCAGAAGACAAACGATCACGTTTGTATCTATGAAGCATTTCGAGGGTTGGCTGCCAGAACCCAGTATCTCATATAGATATATTAGAGAGAAATACTGGGTTCTGGCAATCAGCCCTCGATTTGGTGCTTCAATTCACGCATAAAAAGTCACACGTTTGTGCAGTGCAAAATGATCATCGGTGAAAGAGAGAGAGAGAGAGAGAGAGAGAGAGAGAGAGAGAGAGAGAGAGAGAGAGAGAGAGAGAGAGAGAGAGAGGAGGGAGAGAGAGAGAGAGTATGGAGGGAGGGAGGCAGAGAAGGGGAAGGGGCAGGATGGCGATACACACAATAACAACAACATCAACAACAACAACAACAACAACAACAACAACAACAACAACAACAACAAACACGGAGAGCGATTGACAGTCAGACAAGCAGGCA
>JADBJO010016323.1:21190-28690 GCA_016801955.1 Conus betulinus | reverse complement strand
AGAGAGTGAGTAAATTTAAGTAAATCAAAAAAGCGCATGAATCCGCTTGTCCACTAGGGAGTGGGGACAGGCGAGAGAGTGAACAAGAGGTATGTCAAACTATACACGTGGAACAGTTGAACACGTTATTTAAACAATCCTGTTTTCAGCGTTCTTTTTTGTTGTTGTTGTTGCTTCCTATGCCCATGCTTTCCTTGTTTTTTCCATTTTGCAATTGCTGTCGATACACACTTGAAATCAACATGGTGAAGTTCCGTGTTAAACAAACATGCGCTGTACTAAAGCGCCTTCTACCTGGTCTTCAGAGCGGTTGGCAATCATCACAGGACAAATCACAGTTGAAATCTGCACCCACCAGTTCCATCAAAACCTTCAACTGGGGTAATCCGGAATTCTTATTTGCCCCAGAACAAACTCAAAGTGCCAGATTCTCATTCGCACAGATTGTAAACGCAATCGATATTTGCACCCGGTGGAAATGAGAACTAACAATGGTGCTCATACGATTTTAAACTGCTCCAGTGGAAATGGAATTTATGATTTGCACCGCGGCGATTGCCAATCATCTGGAAAGACGGTTCAAAATGGGTAATCCCATGACGCGAAGTAAACATAAACAGAACTACTACTATGTGAATATCTTATTTTCTTATCAGTGACGCACAGTGTACGATAGAAAGTTGCAATGAAAGGTAGAACATGGATCGATAAATGCTTAAATGGTAACTATTCTCTGGGGTATGTTCGTATTTTTCTTTTGTGTCAGCGAATAAGAATGAATTGTCCAAGACATTACATTGCAACTTCGATTTATACAACAATGGTTTTTTTTTTTTAGATGAAACAAGTTACAGAGAGATGATTATGCTCTCAAAGCAAGCTCCAGCTCTAAGTCCGTTTCACAAGGGAGAAGGAAACGATTCCATAATGTCACCTGCCGTTATTCGGTCAAACAAGGGGCGAAAGACAGATTTTGCTAACAGAAATAGAATCACAAATGCCCCATCAAGAAACAAAAATGGAATTCAGTGTCTCTTTAAGCCGATCAACATTGAAATCAACGGCTCATGATCTAATGGCTTAATTGGATTAACGAAGTTCACGTTTGGGTTGAAACACCTTCACGAACGTGTACGGCTTTCCTGCTCGACTCCTCATGCGACTGATCAGCATCCAGTCAAGTCATCAATGAATCAATCAGTCCGTTAATCAGTTACGTCCTGACTGCAGAAAAGTCAGATAGTCAGCCTGTCAATAAGCTTATCAATTTGTCAAGACAATCATCGAGGAGCCACGGATGAATTACCTTCAGTTGCACACTAATCATTTTCATACCCAACGCCAACAGACTGGTTGGTGTATGGGGCTGGGATTTCTGCCAGGAGGCAAATACCTCGGTTCAGCCACGGAGGTTGTTCTCTTTGCCCTCTCCATTGCTACCACCTTCTTCGCCCTCTCCGTTCAGTAAATTTGCAATCGTATCGTTTCACCTCCTCTTCCGCCCACAACCCCCCCCCTGCAACAGTGTCAATTCGCCCTCCCTTCCCGCGTGTTGATTTTGGTTTTTGAAGTCTGAGATGAGTTCCAGTGTATATGAGTGTTTTGTTGCTTAGAATACAACACTTACTCACCCTTTGTTTAACATTGTGGCGAATTGTTATCGTGTCATTTTTTCTATCGTGCACAATTTCACTGCCATGATTTTTAAGCTGTCTTGCAGTAAAGATACGGATCTTGGTGTATTAAAAACTGGAATTGATATTTATTTGTAAAATGTCTATTACTATTCAATCCACCAAATCCTAGGATAAATTTACAATGGAAATATGTCATTGAGGGCTGCATCTCTTGTAGTCACACGGACATGAAGATCAATCAAACAAAGGAACTACATTGTTGTAGTAAGATTGAATTCTTGTTATAAAATACAGTCTGCCTCTGTCTGTCTGTCTGTCCCACTCCACTCTCTCTCTCTCTCTCTCTCTCTCTCTCTCTCTCTCTCTCTCTCTCTCTCTCTATATATATATATATATATATATATATGCGATTGTGTCTGTGTGTGTGTCTGTCTGTCTGTCTGTCTTACTCTTTGTCTCTCTGTCTCTGCCTCTCTCTCTCTCTCTCTCTCTCTCTCTCTCTCTCTCTCTCTCTCTCTCTCTCTTGATTCAGACTAGGACGCAGCGATAAATTGAACCCACCGTTCGTTAGTCCTAGGCAAATCAGAAATGGAATCGCCGAGACAACAACCAATCAGAATTGGGATCTGCAAGACAAACGAGAGCCTGAAGAGTGACTCTTTCCCGCTGTTGGCACTTCTGGCAGAGATCGTTACACATGAGATCTCTAGATCACCGTTAGCCCACAGTATCTTCCTGCAAGCTAGACACGCATTTGCTGCATCATGAATAAATGAATGTACCGGAGAATAAAGCTCTATGTTGACTGGGTGTTCAACGTTCTAACACTCTCATCATTCCTCGGGAAATCAACGTGGCATCGACAGCATTATTGTGAGAGAGAGAAGTCAGCTGATTTGGGCTGTATGTCACGGTGTCTGTGTTTTTATGTCCACGTCTGTGTGTCACCGTGTCACCGTGTCAACGTGTCTCTATGTCACGGTTTTGTTTGATAGAGGGTTCCGAGTGCCCCCATGGCTGTATATCACATGTCTATATGTTACGCTTAAGGTTATGATTAAGATTAGAATTAGAATAAGACTAGGGTTAGGCATATGACATTCTCTGAACATTCTGCGGGTCGTAGCACACACTGACTGGGGCGCTGATTTAAAAGAAAAAAAAATGCTGCACCTATACAGAGCCTTGGTCCGGTCTAAACTGGATCATGGATGCGTTGTGTACGGCTCTGTGGGACCCTCGTGTCTGAAACTCTTGGATCCTGTTCATTGTCAAGGGCTTTGTCTCTGTCTTGGAGCATTCGCACCACCCCTGCCTGCAGCCTGTATGCAGAGGCAAGTGAACCCTCATTATCCATCTGCAGGCTGAAACTATCTTTAAATTATCTAAGATAGTTGAACCGGAAAACCCTGCTTATGGCTGGGTTTTTAATCCTCAGTGTCAAAGAAAATTTTGAAGAGAATCGCAACTCTATTCCTCCATTTTGACTTCGTATGCAGCCCCATGCGCAGAATGCAGGTCTTGATCTAGGAATTGTGTGTGTCGGACTTCTCCAAATTTCCAGATAAGTCTCCATGGACCTTTCTCACACCAGAAATCCGCTGTGATCTTGCTGTTTTTCACAAAGAATCCACAAGTCCTCAGGCATACAAGGCATCGTTTGCCGATATCTGTACAAAATGCTCATCCTTTCAGAAAAAAAAAATAATGGCTCAATGTCAGAAGATGGAGTCGCATGTGCAGTCTATTGCGCAAGTGCTCTCAAATATCATCGAACAATATTCCGTCAGATTCGTCTGTTCATTTACTCTGCTGAACTTGCGGCTTTGGTTCTAGCACTGAAAATTATTTCTCAATCTACAAACAAGGACTTTTTTTTTAATTTTGCCTGATTAGCTGTCAGCTTTGGAGGCCATAGCTGGCCGTAACCTCCATCATCCTGAACTTATAAATCTTTCAAAGAATGTTTACCTCTTTGAAAGCGGAAGGTCACAACATTGTTCTAGCTTGGGTTCCCAGTCATGTTGGCATTCGGGAAAATAAAATGGCTGATCGTTTGGTCAGGAATGCCACTACGAAGAAACTATCCAACATATCTATCCCCCGCTCAGATTTGAAACCGAAGATTAATGTTTATATCAGTAACCTGGCGGGAGGACTGGAATACACTGACGGTTAACAAACGTTTTCCAGATCCGTCCAAACCTACGAGTCCCTCTCATCTACCTCTGGTGGTCGCAAAGAAGAAACGGTTTTATGCTGACTAGACACTGGCCATTCGTTTTTAACCCTTTCGTTTCGTTAGAGAGTGAAGACGCTCCGTGGTGCATTCAGTGTCATGTACCACTCGCAGGAAAACATGCTTTTTTTTTAATAGTGTTGGGACTTGCGTAATGTGAGACATTAGCATTTTACAGCAGTCTCCATAAACATTTGTTCAGAGACAGCCCACCTGATGTGATCTTTGAAGTTTTGAAAGAGATCAACATCTTTCATCTGATCTAAGATTTGTACAGAAAAGCCTTTTTCTTTTTCTTTTTTTTTTTTTTTTTTTTTTTTTTACAAACTTTGTGGTCTGCTTTTACGTGTATTTTTTTTAAAGTTGCGTTAATGAGTCAACGCAATGACAGTCCTGATATGACCATTTGCAGCCGGCTAACTATAAGCAGCATTACCTTTTTTTTTTACCTTTCAATGGTTTGTTTTTTTTTCCTTAAGTTTTTTTTTTTTCTAACTTGGGGTCTCTGTGTTCACAGGTTCAGGCTTTTTTCAATGCCTCGGCGCCTCCTCCATACCAAGAGTTTAATGTCATATTCATCTAGCTATAGTGTTTTCTTCATTCAAAGGTTTTTAAAGTATTTTTTCCTTGCTTCAGTGTCCCCTTCTTCCACAGATTTGTTCAGCCTTTCTCTTGGAGGCTAGAGTCTTCTTTTATAGGATTTGGTGTTTTTCATATGGCCAAGAACATTCTTTCCTGTGTCGGTGTTCTGTGGAACAAGGATACAATACAGGGAGTACCGGGGGGGGGGGGATAGTTTTCTGGAAAGGCATGGAAGGCTGAATCGAGCTCTGGAGCAGGTCTCGTGAATCAAGAGGTCTGGAACTTGGACGCATGCTTTCATATCATTTTGGGTTGAGCTGCAGAGCTCTTGAGGAAGTCTTTAATATCCTCTTCCCCTGAAATACTCCCTAGTGCGCAACTGGTGTTCCTGATCCGAGTGTCCTTTATCCACAGAAAGCCTGACGTGGTGGTCAGTCAGCATGTGAAAACGTCTATAGGTTTTAATGTCATACTCTTATGGGAAATTGGCACCTTTCAAACAGTACAAGTGTTCTCGACCTCCTGGAATAACATTTTTGTATGCTCTCCTTTTGTGTTCTTTCATAGATTTTCAAGCGGCTAGTATAGTGGTTCTACGTGGTTGTTTCCCATTTTTACATGTTGTAGTGTTTTCACTCCACAGATATAGCGTTTTCCCTTTCAAAGGTTTTAGTGCTCTTCTGTCTTATTATTATGGACTTCTTATATCGGTTTGTTGTCTTGTTTTGATAGGTTTCATTGCCTTCCTCCTACAGCGCTTTGTCGGAACAGCTCTTTCAAGACTACACAGTGGAACCGCTTTCACAGCGTTCATTTTGATCACCCCACACACACAGCTACATCCAAGTTCATCGTGCCCTGGTCCCAGCACCGGCACTTTATAAGGAGCAGTTAATATCAGGAGTTTTTTTTTTAGAAACCCTACCAGAGGATACCCTGCACTGGAGTCCAGCCACCCTGGTGGTTTTCAGGGAGGTAAATCGCACCCTTTCCCATCTGAACTGTGACCATAGGTTAATCAAACAGGGACTGGAACTAATGAACGAAATATTTCATGGAATACCTTATGTTCCAAGCCATGGGGGAGGGAAGAGTGGGCGGGGGGGGGGGGGGGCGCAGGGAGGAGGGGATAGCCAAGGGATAACAAACAAAGACGTATGTATGAAGAGGGAGACAATGAGAGATAAAGACTGAGAGCGAGAGAGAGAGAGAGAGAGAGAGAGAGAGAGAGAGAGAGACAGAGACAGAGACAGACAGACAGACAGACAGACAGACAGATAGAGAGGAAGATAGACTGAGAAGGAGACGGAGACAAAGATAAAGAGCCAGCGCTTTGCATAGATTCGTTAAATTTCATATGTCACTATGTTTGACTGTCAATGACCATTTTCATGGTACGCCTTTTTTTTTTTTTTTGGATCATCCTATTTCAGTGTTGAACTTACCATGTCGTTCCAATAAAAGCCAGAATGCGAGGAATCCTGGCTGAAAGTGCTACCTGGACATGCTACAGAGGGTCAATAGCATATTTTGTCCTCTCTTTATATTGCCAGGAAGATAATAATAATAATAATAATAATAATAATAATAATAATATACACAGCATTGGCGGGCGGGGGGGAGGCATGTCTTTTGCAGATATACTGTAAAATCAATAAGTCATGTGCTAACATCGGAAAGACTTTGGTGTTTTATTTTTTCAACTTAAAAACATTAAGGCACACTGGATGTTGTACCACTCTCCGGTCACTCCTCCGGTATGTGAAATAGTATCCCTCTGAGAAGGCTTTCGACTTACTACAGTATTGCAGCTTGAGATGGTGATTTTTTTTAAAAACTCTTATAGAGCCTATCCTCGACCATCCTCCTTTCAATGTCAGCCTGTATCCAATTTAGCCTCATGCTTGAATGCTCCATTTTAATCAACGACTCTAAAAAAACAAAAACAAAAACAAAAACAAAAAAAACCCTTTTAAACATCAAGGCCACTGGTCGACAAAGTTGACGTCTTCTTCTTTATCTGTTTCTCCTCTTCAAATCTTTTCCCCTGAAATATTCTTCAAATATATGGCACTGGAAACAAAACCACAACTGAAATAACCGTATCTCAATCTTCTGATATCCGTATCTCAAACTTCTGTACCTGTTCTTCCCACTCAACTCTTTCTTCCAAAATGGTTCCGTTTAAATATGCACCCGACAACGAAACCTATCCACAAGTATTGGTTGCAGGTTTGGTTTTATTTGTGTTTTTTTTTCTTTTTTTTTTGTTTTTTTGTTTTCATGATTCCAGGGGTTATTGTTCCTGCCATGCTTAACTCCCGCAGAGGAATCGTCTACGATGGCGATGCACACTCTCTCCTCTTCCTCTTCCTATTCTCCGGGGACGGGAGATGTAGAGGAATTCGTCTTTGCATCCTTCTAATTGTGACATCTTATGATGTCTCCCGTCTTCATGACGTGTACCCAGAAGCAACCTATTAAGGAAGACGATACATGAGGTGCCGTGTTTCTCGCAGGGTCTGTTTGAAACATCTAACACGGATGGAGAGTGCGGAGACTCATCCATCACGGATTTGCTTTGTATCTCTGGCCTGTCTGCTGAGTGGGGTGAACGTGGGGAGGGGGAAAAACGTGTCACCCAAACATTAGAATGTTTGGTCTTGATCGTCACTCTCTGAAGCTTCAAGATGCACTTTGGCTCTTCGTTTCTCTTCGTCTCTGGCGTCTGTGTCACTCTGACTCTGTCTGTCTGCTAGTCTGTCTGTCTGTCTGTCTGTCTGTCTCCCCTCCCTCCCTCTCTCTCTCCCTCTCTCTCTCTCTCTCTCTCTCTCTCTCTCGCACGTCTCCAGTACACACACACACACACACACACACCACACACACACACACGCACAAACACACACACCACACAAACATACATACATACCGAGCGCGCCGCTCACACACTCACAGACAACACGCACTCACATCAAGACACACGCACTAACGCTGCAGGCACCGTCAAGCACACAACACTCGCGCCGCGCGCGCGCCCGCACG
>JADBJO010016323.1:10000-14661 GCA_016801955.1 Conus betulinus | reverse complement strand
CTTACTTCAGCTGAAGCTGGGCTTGCTCTAGTTTTATCAGTAAGGTATGTTGATGATCAAAACGGCTGGATGCCGTCTAAACTTCATTCTGTGAAGAGTGAAGCCACAGTTCTCCCGTCTGTTGTTGGCAGTCGCACAGCCTCGTGAAGTGCTAGTATGAACAGATACGGTGTGATGGTGTTTCTATGAAAGACGCCAGCCGTACTAAAAAACAAAAAAAAGTAGATGTCCCCATAAGGAGATGGGGACCTGGTTGTGCTGGCATAGAGATGTTGATGGCAGAGATGATTTGGTCAGGTGCTCCATACACAAAGAGTATTTTTCATTAACTTTCCTCTGTGTATGAAGTCAAAGGATTTTCTGAAGGCCATGCAAACAAAGAGACGAAAAAGACGACCTAGTTCTAAACTCTCTCTCTGTCTTTCTCTCTCTCTCTCTCTCCCCTCTCTCCCCTCTCCTCTCTCTCTCTCTCTCTCTCTGTGTTTTTAATGTTACCCTCAGTACTTTTTTTCCGGAGTGAGAACCACATAAAAACGACCTCCTGCTTTTCCAATACCCTTCAGATTAAGACTCTCGCCTCTCTCCTCTCTCTCTCTCTCCCTCTCCCCTCCTCCTCTCTCTCTCTCTCTCATCCTCCCTCTTTCTCTCTCTCTCTTGTGTGTGTGTGTGCTGTTCTTCTTGTTCGAAATAAAATAATAGCTGAATTTCGAGCCTATGGCTTGTTTTATTCTTCACTCTTAAGGGAAAAATGCGAAACGCCCGTTTAAAATGACCCGGCAGGAAGGATTTGCGTGTTTCTTTGTCTTATGGTTCATGTTCTGTGAAATACTGGATGCTGCTAAGACAATAATGACTCTCTTACCACTTTGAAACCAGCGGTGAAAAGTTGGACGATGATCATACTCTCCTCCTCTCTCTCTCTCTCTCTCTCAGCATCATGCAATAGCCAATCAGAAAACTGGATTCAGTCAGAGAAAGGGGAGTGAATGAATTTTTCCCACTGTCTAACTTTTAAGAGTATCTGCAGAGAAATAAGCATGGGACTTCGCGTCCTTCAGCATTAGCCTACAATAATTTTTCCTGAAGCATTAGAGCGAACGTTGATTGCATCGTGAAGAAAGGGATGTACCAAACGGCTTAACAGCTGTAGTGAAATGTGTATTCATCGTTCAAACTATTATCATCAACAGTTGCCTTTACTTTTTTCCATCTTCATGCTTGTCAAGACGTTGGTTCACATCAGTATCCCTGGCAAACAATTCGGATGTTTTCATCATTTTTCTTTTTCTCCCTCTAAACTCCTTCTTTGCCCAGAACAGCAAGAAACAATCAACGTCTCCATCCTCTTTATCTTTTTTTTTCCTGCCTTTAAAACTCCTCACACTTGCACTGGGAGAAGGAAAAAGGTGATTTTTTTGTCGTTGTCGTTTTGTTGTTGCTGTTATTGTTTTAGTTTTCATTTGCGTTTGCTTCGTTTTTTGTTTTCAGACTTTCGTAGCCCTGTTTCTGTCCCGATCAACTCCCTCCTAATCAGAATTGCAAATGATAGCAAGCAACGAAACACTAATCATCTCGCAGTGCGACGCAGCACGAACTCACGATTAGCTTGCTCTGTCTCTTCTTTCTTGGGCTCTTCTTGCCAGAAGACAACGCGGAGGAAACTGTCACTCCAATCGCTAGTTCCAACACCCATGTCCGCCTTCCTGATTTACGTCAAGGTAAAAGCAACCAATTAGCGAAGACAAGACACGAGGTGGTCTATTTCATGTGAGATCTCTCACAAGCATCTGACAGGGGGGGGGGGGGGCGGAGATTCTGCGGACAGCCTGCTTCATGTTTGTGGCATTTCTGCTGCATGGGTTTGGGTTAAGAAAAAAGGAATCTGGTCCCAAAGACTGGGACTATTTCCTTTACCTTCTTACTCTAAGCTTCAAGACGAACTTTTAGTGAATGTTTAAAAATCCCCCCCCCCCCACCGCCCACTCTCTGCCTGTATTCTCCTCTCTCTCTCTCTCTCTCGTCTCTCTCTCTCTCTCTGAATAACGCCCCCATGTCATGATGGCTGTACTGCTATTGGCATTAAAATATCAATGAGTCAATGATGTCAATGATCTCTCTCTCTCCCAGAGTCTCTCTCTCTCTCTCCTCTCCTCTCCTCTCTCTCTCTCTCTTTCACCCCATGATGTTTTTGATAAATCAATGCGTTCTCGCTTTTTATTTCCTAATTCTTTTAAACAATTAATGTTATTATTTTAAAGCCAGAACGTTCATGTGAATAGTAAATGATGCAGCTATTGGAAATTGTAGACAACAGTCTGAATATGTCAAGGAGATTTTGATGGGTATGTCCTGTTCTTTGCTTTCTTATTTAGATGCTTTTTTTGTCATTCTTTTTCTTTTCTGTTTCATCGTGCTTGTACTAAGAGAATTAGAAAAAAAGTCACTTTCATGTAAAACATTTATGCATACAGTAAAATGAATGATTACGATGCGCTCGTCTTGTAGATACGTGATAGTTAATTGCATGGGACTTTTTTTTTTTTTAATAATTACATTGGTACCTTTTCTTTCGTTTCTAGACACACCTCTTCTCTTTCTCCTTGTTCTATTGCTTGTTCTACGACCCCAATACGTCTGCTCTCTCTCTCTCCTCTCTCTCTCTCTCCTCCTCTCTCTCTCTCTCTCTGTCTGTCTGTCTGGTTGTCTGGTCTGTCTGTCTGTTCTGTCTCTGTCTGTCTGGTCTCTCTCTCTCTCTCCTCTCTCCTCCTCTCTCTCTCCCTCTCTCTCTCCTCTCCTCTGTCGCTTTCTCCTCCTTTTTTTCTTCAAAACCTGATCAATTTTCATTCCGTGTGCTCGCCTCGCCTTGCTGCCGTTAGCGAACTAATTCATGCTCCTGGCTTTTCCCCCCCCCCCCCTTCCCACCACCACCACCACCACTACCACCTCCCTCCTGCATCGGCTGGTACCGAATGGAAATAATCATAGGGACGGACAAGGAAGCGTTTGATTCCTAATTATCTTTAAAGTTTTGGCCCTCTCCTTTCTTCTTTTCAGTTGGAATCAATTTTGAAACACAAACCGAAACAAAACACAAAAAATAACAGAGAACTTCATTCAACCCAAACCAACATCTAATCCTTGCCATATCACGTTACCCTACTCATCTCTCTCTCCTATCAATCTCTCTTGCCTCTCGTCCTCTGATCCTCTCTCTCTCTCTAGTTCTCTCCTCTCCTTTCTCTCTCCCTCTTCGCCCTCTCCATAAGTGGAAACTCTCCTCTCGGGTCTGTCTCCTTCTCTCCTAAACGAGAGACTTTCTCTGAACTCCAACCACTCGGCCCTCCGTCTAATCTTGCTCAGTATCCCTTCTCCACCTCTGTCCTCGTCGCTATCTCGCTCCTCTCCTCTCTCTCTCTCTTCTCTTCGTATCTCTCTATCTCTCTCTCTCCTCTTCTTCTCTCTTCTTCTTCTTCTTTCCCAGAAGTGTATCTGTCCATCTGCCTCTCTGTCTGTTGTCTCTTTCCCATATCATGTTCTTTTTATTGCCTCTTTTTATTTTCCGTCAAACATTCCTGTGTCTATCGGTCTCTCCACCTCTGTGTGCGTGTTATATTAGTCTTTCTCGATTGTGTGAGCATTGGTGAGTTCTCTCTCTCTCTCTCTCTCTCTCTCTCTCTCTCCTCTCTCTACTCTCTCGGCTCTCCTCTCTCAACCGAACAACAGTCAAAAAGACAAAGCGTATAAGGTGACGCATTGAATTCCATTTGCTGGCATCTAAATCTTGTAAAACATTCGTATGGTCAATCACACCCTGCGACCCTTAGCCCACATAATTTTCCTGAACATTGGAATTGCTTTGGCTTTGTACCATGAATAGATGAATAGGCCAACAACAATTAAAAACGTTTTGATGAAAATTGGTTGCTCATCGTTCCAAACTATTACGAACAAATTCGCTTTCATATCTCAATGCCTCAACATCTGTTTTTTGAAAAGCGTTTATTCGCCTCACCATCGCTAGTAGACAGTTCGAATGTCCTTTTATCATTTCTGCAATCCTCCCACGCTATATGTTTCTTGTTAAAATGGTCTTAGAGAGCCTCACACATGACAGTAGAAAAGATTCGATGTATCCATTCTCTCCATGTTTTTTTTTTTTTTTGACACTTGACCTCTTTTTTTTTTTCCCAACTAGCACCTCAACATCTGCACTACGACAATAAACAAAAAAGCTATCATCCAGAATTTTTGTTGTGTTTGTTTGTTTTGTTTGTTTGGTTGTTTTCGATTTGTAATCACTTTGTTTTGTTTTCAAAGTATCGTAGGCACAGTTTCTATCTCGATCAACTCCCAAATCAGAATGACAAGTTATAGCATATAATGATCACTAATCACCTCGCAGTACGACGCTGCACAAATCCATGATTAGTTTGCCCTATCTCTTCTCTCGTGGACTCTTCTAGCCAGCAGGCGACGTAGAGAAAGCTTAAAAAGCTGTCATTCCAATCCCTAGTTCCACCATCCATGTCCACCTTCCCTGATTACGTCAAAGGCGAAAGCAACCCAGTCAACACAAGACAAGACATGACAAGACACACAGAAGACTATTTCACCGTTCGGGATCTCTCATGAACATCTCTGCAACAAGGGGGGTGGAGAAT
>JADBJO010016323.1:0-5000 GCA_016801955.1 Conus betulinus | reverse complement strand
AGACTAGCTTGAAAGACAATAAGCAGAACGGAGAAAACATTGACTAACTCAAAAACGAACATGTTTTCGATGTCATCCCACGGAATCCGATATAGAGAGAAACCGCTTCTTGAGAGATAAACATGCGTCGGCTGAATCCCTTTTTTTTTTCCTGGTAAACCCCTCGGGACATGCCTCTCCTTTATCTGTTAAGAATCCATTGTTCCCCTCCCCCTGATATCTGTGACAGGTCCCACGTGAAAACACCACACACACAACACACACACACACCCACACACACATCCTGCTCATTTTCCGTGCAAGAATGAACGCCTCTGCTTGACAATGAATCTAAAGAGGAAAATGGATCCTCAGACTTTCCTGACGTATGATGAGAAATTTCCTTGAACAGGTCAAGCTAATGAAGTTTTTTTTTTTTTTTTTTAAATGAGCAATCGGCACCGTGGTGCCACGTCAGCGTCTCCATGGTCATCGCTGATGAGTTCATGCATACTGAAGAATGAACGCTTCGGTTACTGACTTTTAATCTGTCGTCGCTGAATTGTCTTTCAGTGTTTGACTTGTTTTTCTTTTACTTTCACTTTTTTAAAACTGATGTGAGCAAACAAATTGAGTCTCTGTCACACTTCTGTTCCAAGTCGCCACACGTGCGTGCGTCTCCTCTCTCTCTCTGCTCCTCCTCCTCTGTCTCTCTCTCTCTCTCTCTCTCTCTCTTTTTTCTCCTCCGCGCCTCTCTCTCCTCTCTCTCTCTCTCTCTCTCTCTTCTCTCTCCCTCTAGGTCTCTGTGGGAGGGGGGTGGTGTGTGTGTGTGTGTGTGTGGTGTGTGTGTGTGTGTGTGTGTTGGTGTGTGTGTGTGTGTGTGTGTGTGTGTGTGTGTGTGCGTGTGTTGTGTGTGTCATGTCCTAATTCTAGCAAACTCTAACATAACAATTCTTAACTACTACAACTACAAAAGTTTGTTGTAACAAATAAGGCAGAAACTATACATATTTTAAAAACCTTTGAAAAAAAAAAAAAACTACATACACTAGTAGTTTGGTGTAAATGTGCTACCAATGTTTAATATAATTTTACAGCATTACAAAGGCTGACATCTTCTATGACATTTTGATCACTGACAATGATTGCTTATGCACATAATCAAACGCATGAATAAAGAATACTGATTTTTGCAAATATTGCAACAAATATAATGATAGTGTTATCAAAATCAATGTGTGGTAATGCAATTTCCCCCAACAGAATTTTGCATGGATATGAATAATTGCCACCCCAATATAGAACAAAGATAGACCCTACTTTAGTTACATTTTGTTATCCAGACATTGGCGAATGTTTACATGAGAATTCATTATCATCATGGTTTAGGCAAGCAACATGAACAATACTGCCACAAATGAACTATTTTTAAGCAAATTATAGATATTGACAAAAAAAAAACATATAAAAGCAGAGCGAATTTACTTCAGGTCAAGTCGCCAATCTACTCAATAGTAGAAGCCTTTCATTTGAACATCCAAACTGAAATTGGGTGTATTGAACACATTAATGTATCACTTATAATGTGACAAAATATCACGTAACAAGCATGCCAGGCTATTGATTATACACATTTGAAAGTAACCCAAGTCACCTGTCTCAGTCAAGAAAAAGGGGAAGAATTACCAAAGCGTTTAATTGCATTAGGTCTCTGACGTCAACTTTTGACACCCAGAAGTGGAGGGTTGGCAGGTGTCCCTGGCGTATTAGCCTCAGAGAGCAGACAGAAGGGAATCAACGTCAGAATACCTTCGATTTGCTGCCTATAAATAGCAATGAGAAGGGGGCTAAAGAAGAGAGAGGATGGGGGGGGGGGGGGGGGGGGGGGTGGGGGGGGGGGGGGGGAGGGGAGGGAACAGGGAAGTTGAGAAACGGTAATGAGAGAGAGATCGGGAGGTGCAGGAGAGAGGAGGAGGAAGGTGGACGGGGAAGGGGTGGGGTAGTGATTGAGGGCACTCCGACAGAAACAAAAGAGGAGTGGTCATCGACATATTCTTAGATACAAGAACTTGGAATATCGACCACTCCTGCTAAGCAATGACTATTAATGAGCATGCATGGTTGTCACGTGTATCACTAAGAACTGCTGCAAATACTGGTATGGGCTGTGGTTGGGGTTTGTTGACTGGAATAGTGAAACACTTGCTTTTTGTCTGTTTTCATTCATTACCTTTTTTTTTTTTAAGGGATAAGCCGTTAGCTAAATGTAACAATCTATGTATGCAGCTTGAAACTGATTCTTATAGAAGAAGATGCGGTTGCTTGAAATTGCATTTTTCACGCTCCTCTCTCTCTCTCCCATTTGTCCAGTCCACCCTTTGTGCTTCGTGCAGCTATGGAGGGTTATTATCACGCTGTGATTCAGACTCCCGATAAGTACCATTACACTTTCTTTTCTTTTGCGACAGGTATAACAGCAACGAACAATGACGTTTTAAACGAGAGTGTTAGAATCACTGGCTTCATAATGTCTCTTTCGTGACGAAAGCTTGGACAAGACCATTAACAAAAAAAAACAATGAACTGCTATGGGACCGTCGTTGTACAAAGGTTGCTACAAGGCATCCTAAGTTTTTGATGTCTGTGGAAGAGATGCGTTCAAAGCCGTTCTCTGCAAAACGCTTATAATTGCAGGGCTGTGGTCAATATTTGCTTGACACTGTGTGCTTTTTTTTTTTTTCCAATCAATAAATTAGCGTTCATGAAAAAAACAAATACTGGGAAATGAGCGAATATATGAATGAAGCATGGTAGGAAAGATAGGTAAGGTCGAAATTGTGTGGGTGTGTGGTGTGTGTGTGTGGTGTGTGTGTGGTGTGTGTGTGTGTGTGTGTGTGAGAGAGAGAGAGAGAGAGAGTTGTGTGTGTGTGTGTGTGTGGTGTGGTGTGTGTTGTGTGTGTGTGTTGTGTGTGTTGTGTGGGTGTGTTGTGTGTGTGTGTGAGCGTGCTGAGAGCGAGATAGAGGGAGAGAGAGAGACGAGAGAGAGAGAGTGTGTGTGTGTGTGTGTGTGGTGTGTGTGTGGTGTGTGGTGTGTGTGTGTGTGTGTGTGATGGTGTGTGTGTGGTGTGTGTGTGTGTGTGAGATGACGGAGAGAGAGAGAAGAGAGAGAGGGAGAGAAAGATAGAAGAGAGAGAGAGAGAGAGAGAGAGAGCAGTCTGTGACAGAAAGCAGATATTAAGATTTGTTGTGACCTGATGGGGTCAAGTCGGGTCCACCGCGTTCCTGTCCAGATCTAGAGAGTGCCTTCTTAAACCGTCAGTCTTCCTGACATGCATGCGTATGTGCGAATCTGAATGATGCCTTGATACTATATTCTGGTTTTCTGTGGGTACGGAAAACAGTGAGGAAACGTGTCAAGCTGTGTCTTGTCAAGCGATGATTTAAAGCATCAGAAAAAGCGAGACCGGGGATAGAACACACACACACACACACACAAACACACACACACACACACGCACCACACACACACACACACACACACACACACACTCACACAGCACACACACGCACGCACGCACGCACACACGTTGCACACACACACGCGCGCGCGCACGCACACACACACACACACACACACACACACCACACACACACACAACACATACACGGCACGTGCTCACACACACGTGCTCACGCGCAGCGCACGCAACCCACAAACACACAACACACACACACACACACACACCACACACACACACACACACACACACTGTACACTGAAACAGTTCGATAAATGTTTTCCAAGACTGTGATGGCTTTAACTAACTTCACTGTAGAGTAAACAAAAAAATATTCCCAGGACTTCAATAAACTTTGTATATTGAGCTTTGAAAGAGGGAGCAACAAATTGAAACAAAAGACAGACGACTACAGACAACAGAAAGACAGGTGAAGGGATTTGCGAGGCGAGGGGAAGAACTAATGAACCAATTCGACCTGCCCTGAAATAGGTGGGCGCATGGGGGGTCCATAATATTCTGAAAAAACGTGGTTCAAATGTAACAGAATTAAATACGGTCAAGGCTTTCAAAAGATACCCTAGATCATGATGCCAATGGCGCTGGGCACTGGGGGGGGTCAGAGTGGACCGTCGCTTGCCACTGGCTACGTTTCTCACTTTCAGGGGCACACAAGGCCACGGACAGAATAATAAATGAACGGACAATTGAAGGTGAAGACGAGGACGTGGGACTGAGAGTCTGGTGAGCTTGTAGCAGAGCAGCGGTAGGTGCGAGAAAATAACTACAAACGAAATGGAAGGCCACGACAATAAGTCCACTGTTGGAAGGGAAAACGACCAAAGAGAGGTCAAAACGGCTACAGGAGAGAGAGCGAAAATTAAGAGAATTAGAGCGACTTAAAACATTAAAAAAAAACAAAATCAAAATAATTGCATGTCTAGAGAACATTTCACCATCGTTTGTTTTGGGTACCTGGCTTAATTTCATATTCTCCCTTCCTTTTACTGTCACGAGAGAAAGACAATCATCTGACAGAATGAACTTCAACGTTATTGAACGAGTTAGATTGATCAGCTATACATAGATAGAGACGAGAGAGAGAGCATAGAAATAGAGATCTATAGAGAGAGATAGAGCCGAGAGACATAGAGAGAGAAAGATATAATTTATTCCCAATGGTCTCCAAATGCCAGTGGAAGCTACTCTTTTTCCCATCTGGCTATGGCACAAAATGTTCTGAATTATCGATCAACAACACTTATTGCTGGTATACAGAGTACGAGAGAGAGAGAGAAGAGGAGAGAGAAGAGAGAGAGAGAGAAGAAGGAGAGAGAGAGAGACAGACATACTACAGACAGACAGACAGAAGAGACAAAGACAGAGAATGAGAGAGAGATCGAGGAGAAGAGGAGAGAGAGAGATAATAGAGAGCGAGAGAGTCCTTATCTCAAGTGTATTAGATAAAAAATAATTGCTTTTTCCCCATCTGTCTCTGGGATT
>JADBJO010016322.1:35256-40808 GCA_016801955.1 Conus betulinus | reverse complement strand
TTTTTAGATTGTTTGGGACTTGAACGATGTGAGACATAACACAACCTTTTACAGCAGAGTCCCATGAAAACCCTGTTCAGATATGTCCCAAACCTGACGTGATCTTGAGTTTCTAAAAGCAAGGAGATTAACATTTTTCATCAGATCTAAGCTTTTACAGAGGAAGAAAGATTTTTTAACAAAGCGTTTCAGGTGCGTTTTAAGGTAGAATGTGTTTTAAAGAGATGTTGTGGATGTGGTTGTTTGTTTGTTTGTTTTTTTTTGGATGACTTGTGAGTTGACTTCAACGTGGTGACAGCCCTGATATAGCCCTTTGCGGTCGGCTGGGCTATAAACAACACCACCTTACCTTACCTTACCTTGCCTCTCTCTCTCTCTTCTCTCTCTCTCTCTCTCTCTCTCTCTCTCTCTCTCTCTCTCTCTCCCTCTCGATCTCTCTCTCTCTCGATCTCTCTCTCTCTTGATCTAATCTCTCTGTCACTGTTCTCTTCTCCATCTTACTCCCTCCCCTTCTTCAGTTTATTCCCCCCAACCCCACCCCCCACCCAACACCTTATCTTTCTCAGTCTGCCTGCCTACCTGCTGCGCACCTGTCTGTCTTGTCTGTCTGACTGTCTGTCTGTCCGTCTGTTAGTCTGACTGCCTGCCTGCCTGTCTCCCCCCCCACCCCCCCCTCCCTCCTCCAATTTTCACCGCAGCCGTGACTGCCACCACCTGAAAACACATACTCACTCGATTACACAGTCGCACACGTGTTTGTTTGTTTCCTGCAGACATGCTGGGATTTTCGTTCCAGTCTTCCCTTCCATTTCCCTCTTTAAACATTTCCATGGAGGACTGTTTTAGCAAAGCCACTGGATCTTGGTGACATGGGCCATACCCGTGCAGCTTTCTTTCTCTGCACACGATGTGAGTGGATCGTTAGTATGGTACACTGTTTGAATGGTGATAATGATCGGAGTATGTGATGTTTAGTGTCTTGCAGTGGCATCTCATTCCCGTGACTTGTGTGCATTTCTCTCCAGATCTCCTGTGTGAGGGTCCATATATCGCATGTGCACACAGGATGGGTATAACCAGTACACGCAGGAACCTTGTCTTCATGGAGATCTTCTTGTCCTTACGCAGGTTTGAATCCGGACCGTGATGTGATTGTCTCTGGCTACCCTTGAAGGGATTTCTGGTTGGCAGGTCAACGAATTTGTTGGACAGGTTCTAACTTGTGACCCTCTTACCTTTAAGTCAGTGTTGCTAGTGCCGTGGCCAGCCCTGAACTTGGTCTTCACGGCACTGATGTCTGTGCTGTGCCCAGCTGATGGTTCAACCAGTCGTGGAACAAGCTTGGCCAATTCTTGTTCTCTGGCTGCCCGGCCCATCAGTTGTCCATCTGCCGATCGAAGGTTGGGAGATGGATCTTCCTGGAGTTTGATTGTGCGGGCATGATCTTGAACTTCATCGGTCATCTTGTGTTCAGGAATAAGTTGACAGTGAGGGAGATAGGCCTATCTATATCCCACTGTTTGAATAGTGGACAGCATATAACCAAGCGACTTCGTTTTCCTGGTAATTCCTCAAAAGAGAAAACGAAAAATGGCCATATTAAATCAGTCTCTGTGTGAGATGTGTTTACGAATGTGGGTCAGTAAGCATAACGCAGTTTCCGATAAATCAACCTGAGACTGAACTGAAGAGAAACTGAGAGAGAGAGGAGAGATGAGAGAGAGAGAGAGGGAGATGCAGAGGGGAGGAGAGGAGGAGAGAGAGAGAGAGACAGACAGAACAGACAGACAGACAGACGGGACAGACAGACAGACACAGACGTTTGAAACAGACAGACCAGACAAGACCCAAACAGACAGACAGACAAACAAACAGACTTCCGTAACAAAAAAGGGCGTAAAAAAAGGGCAACGACCCATACACCTTCGTCCACACATACGCAGATGTTGCCGCGGCCCCCGTAACGATTTTTTCCCACCGACGATATTGGATTTCCGATCACAATGGAACAACGGGATTAGCGATCTTGCAACAAGTACAGTAGCGCCCGACACCCCTTTCACAAGGCCTGAGGGCGTTCAGATGAAAAAAAAGACCTGAAGAACGTCAACAGCTTTCATCACAAAGCTGACGCTGACACCGCCTGTGTGTGTTGTGTGGATAACGTATGAAATCAGACTGTGTCGGAGACAGGAGTCGCAAAAAAAGACAGAGAATGAGAGAACTACAAAAAGAAAATCGCATGAATGCATAATGAAGATGAGAATCAGAGAGAGGAAGGCATGGGGGACAGTGCTGAGGAAAGGAGGGGTAGGAGGGGGGGGGGGGGGGGGGGGGGGGGGGGGGGGGGGGGGGGGGGGGGGGGGGGGGGGGGAGAGGTCTGAGAGAGAGAGAGAGAGAGAGAGAGAGAGAGAGAGGATGATTATATATATATACGTTATAATATCTATTGTGCGCGTGATTAAAATATTTGTGCGAGTGTGCAAGTGCCAGTGAGTGTTTCTCTCTCTCTCTCTCTCTCCTCTCTCTCTCTCTCTCCTCTCTTTCTCTCTTCTCATCACACCACAACACGCACGCGCGCGCGCACCAAACACACACCACACGCACGCACGCATACACACACACAGCACACACACACACAAACACACACACACACACACACAGCACTAATCCGAAAAATGTATTGAACAGTTTGTGTCCATTGATGTGTGTTTCATCGTCGCATTGTGTGCGTGCGTGTGCTGCGTGCGCATCATGTGTATGTGTGTGCGTGTTGTGCGTGTGTGTGTGGGTGTGTGGTGTGTGTGTGTGTGTGTGTGTGTGTGTGTGTATTGAATGTGTATGTGCGTGTGCGTGTGTGTGTGTGTGTGTTGTGGTGGGTGGTGTGTGTGTGTGTGCCTGTGGTGTGTATTTCGCCCACATCTTTTTTTCTAAGTTTATCCAGGCAATGTCTGTCTCTGTCTTTGTCTTTTCATAATTAAGTCTCCTGTCTCTGTCTCATTCTCTCGCGCTCCCCCCCCCTCCCTATTTTGTTTTCTCTTTCTCTGTCGTCTCTATTCTCTTTCTGTCTTCCCTGTCTCTGTCTGTCTCTGTTTTTCTCGGGTTCTCTCACTGTCTCGTCTATCAGTTTGTTTGTGTCTTCTGCACTGCCTGTCTGTCTGTGATTTCACTGGACTTTCACGTAAAGAAGCGAATTACCACTCTCAACCAATGAGACACTGCAGCGCACCTGCGGCCTCCTAAATATGGAAAACACTGACCTTTGGGTCCGTAAACCCGAGAGCACCGTTGACGACAACATCCGATAACAAAGACTGGAGGATTGGGTAGCGGGAGAAAAGGTGCGGATAGGTGAGGGATAAAGGAGAGGGGGCATATATTAACATGGGGTGGTGGTGGGGGGAAGGGTGGGGAGAGACAGTTCTAGACACACCTCTTGAGGGTTCCAGATAGAGATGGTCATTATGTCTGTCTGTCAGGTGTGTACTGACATGATGAGGCTGTAGACACAGTACGGTCTCCTGTTCCTAGCACGCCTTCAGTCTGTGGAATGTGGCGAGATAGGGCTGTGGATGTGTGTGTTGCGATTGTGGCTGACTTTCCCCGCTGAACATTCCTGATTTTTTTTTTTATCTAGCTCTCTGGGTCTCTTCTTCGATTCTTTTCATGTGGTCCTACACGTAGCTTGGTTTCCTTTGTATCCTTCTGTCTGTCGGTCGGTCTTGTTTCCTTTCAGCTGTCTGTCTGTTTTGGTTGGTTGGTTTATTTTGTGCGTGATTTATGTCAGTGTTTTCTGTGTGTCTGTTGTGTTACTTGCTTACTTTCCGTCTGTCTGATTTCTGGTTTTAGAGGCTGTCTTTTTCTGTCGTCTCTTACTTGTGTGGCGCGTTTCTGCTGTCTGCCTTGTCTGTCTGTACGTCTGTCTGTGTGTATGTCTCTCTGTCTGGTTTCTCTTGTTTGCTTTCTGTCTGGGTTTTCTCTTTCTTGTTTGCTTTCTTTCTTCACATCGCTGATTTATATATATATTATTTTTTTTTTATTTCGTTCTTTTTTTCAGCATGCTTGTTATACTCCGTTTAACAGTGCTGCTGTTGTCCACATTGCGCAAGTTATGCCACTACACTTCACTACTGTGCTATTCCTGTGGCTGTACTTCGGCTGATGCTGCTACTATCATTAACTGCTATTGCTTCTGCTTCTACTACTATTACCATATTTACTGTTGCAGCTAGCTTGCTTGTGCTACTCACTGCGATGCAGCAGCTACTACTTACACTACTACTACTACTACTGCTGCTGCTGCCACTGATGCTGCTTCTGCTGCTGTTGCTATTGTTGCTGCTGCTGCTTCTACTACCACTAGGGTACAACTACTACTACTACTGCAAGAATTCTACTACTGCAGCTGTTGCTACGAACTACACGACTACTACCATACCACTGCTACTTCTCTTGTTGTTGGTGGTGGTGCTGCTGCCAGCCCTTTCAGTTCAAACCACTATGATCTTAAACGCACGATTTTTTTATGACCACCCCTTGGGAACTGAAATTTAGTGAACATATTAATGGCTAGGATGGGCGTTGGCACTGTACTGTATCTTGGTAAAAAAAAAAAACAGGTTACCAGTTGTCGGTCCAGTAACTGGCTGTCTTCGTTTCAGAGAATGTGTATTGGTATATGCTCAACGAAAAATGTTTAAAGCAAGATGAGGAATTAGAAAAAAAAAAAGTCTGTTGCTCAGGACAGAAGGACAACGAGAGAAGTCAGCGCCAGCTCCACATCCATGCTTCTTCAGAAACACAAAAACAAAAAGGCAGCAACCGTCAGAACCCCCCATAAACAAAGTGTGAACAGGGGGGAAAATAAACAAACTTGCCACACGGTCTTCTAGGCAAAAAGCAAAGTTCAACCCCTCTGGCAAGTTTTAAGTTGTTCTTTTTTTTCTTATTTATATCTTTTTTTAGGCCTGGAAACCCCGAATAACAGTTCTTCAGTTTTACCATTCGGTTGGAGAAACAGAAAGCTCAGGAACCCTCTCCCCTCAGTCCCCCCCCACCCCCTACCCCCCCCCATATTTTCCCCCCCGTCGGAAAGTTCATTCTTGTTTTACATTCTCACTCCCCCCCCCCCACTTTACTTCAGTGTAGCAGGGCGAGACAGCAAGACCTCCCCCCCCCCCCCCCCCCAATTCACCGTCACCCCCCCCCCCCCCCCCCCCCCCCCCCCCCACCCCCCCCCCCCCCCCCCCCGGGTATTGCTGGAGTAATCGTAATGTGCTTTTTTCATAGCGTCCACTTCAAATTAGGGAGAGAAGGACTTACAATGTAATGGATTTACACCCCCCCCCGGAGCTATGGACCTCGGCGACGACCAAGGTCCGACGTGCCCACCCCCCCCCGGGTTGTTTTTTGATATGAACATATTTTCTTTTCGTCGGAAAGTTCATTCTGTTTACACAGCAAGCCAGCAGTGTTATCAGGAAACCACTTCACCGTCTTGGGCGGTGGGGTGGGGGTGAGTTGGGGGGGGGGGGGGTATTGGCGATTATATC
>JADBJO010016322.1:25256-27756 GCA_016801955.1 Conus betulinus | reverse complement strand
GCACCTGTGGCCTAGGTATGAAAAACACTGACCTTTGGGTCCGTAAACCGAGAGCACCGTTGACGACAACATCCGATAACAAGACTGGAGGATTGGGTGGCGGGAGGGAGAGGGGTAAGAAAAAGAGGAGGAGAGCAAGGGGGGGGGGGGGGGGGGGGGGGGGGGGGGGGGGGGGGAGGGGGGAGGAGGAAGAGAGAGTTCCAAACAAACCTCTTTGAGGTTCCCAGATAGAGATGGTCATTGTGTCTGTCTGTCAGGTGTGTACTGACATGATGAGGCCGTAGATACAGTACAGTCTGTTGCCAGCACGCCTTCAGTCTGTGGAATGTGGCGAGATGGGGCTGTGGATGTGTGTGTTGGAGCTGTGGCTGACTTTTCCCGCTGAACATTCCTGATTTTTTTTAATGCTAGCTCTCTGGGTCTCTTCTTCGATTCTTTTCATGTGAGCCTGTTGTTTTCCTTTTCATCCCATTGTCAGTCTGTCTGCCTGTCTGTCTGTTTCCTTTCCGCCTGTCTGTCTATCTGTTTTGTTTGTTCGGTTGGGTTTAATTTAATTTTTTTTTTTTTGTGCATGATTTCTGTCTGTGTTTCTGTATGTGGTCTGTCTTGTTAACTTGCTTATTTTCTGTCTGTCTGATTTTTCTTGTTGTCTGTCTGCCTGTCGTCTTTCTTGTGTGGGTGTCGCTGTCTGCCTATCTGTCTGTTTGTCTATGTGTCTGTCTCTCCGTCTGGTCTCTCTTTTGTTTGCTTTCTATCTGGCTTTCTTTTCTTTTTTCTTGTTTGCTTAATTTCGTTCAGATCGCTGGCTCATGTTTTGTTACTTTTATTCGTTCTTTTTTTAATAAATTTTGCACGCTTGTTATGCTCAGTGTTGCAGTCTTTAATGGGGTTTAATCCTGCTGCTACTACTTCAGCTGATTATGCAACCATCATTACTGCTAGCTGCTTCTGCTTCTACTACTATTACCATTATTACTACTTGTGCTGTGCTGCTGCTGCTGCTGCTGCTGCTGCTGCTGCTGCTGCTTCTGCTGCTTCTACTACTCTTACTACTACTGCTACTACTGCTCCTGCTGCTGCTACTGCTGCAGTTACTACATCTACTACTGCTGCCGCTACTGCGCTGCTTCTGCTACTGCTGCTGCTGCTGCTACTGCTACTACTCTACTGCTACCGCAACTACTACTACCGCTGCTGTAGCTGCTGCTGCTACGTCTACTACCACTACCAGTGCTGTTTTCTCTTGCTGCTGACGGCCCTTCTATTAAAACCACTTTGATCTTAAAGCACCATGTATATGACCATCCCTCTGGAACACACATTTTGTAAAGAGACTTGGACGCATGTTTGCAAGATTAGTAGAAAAAAGGGTTACTAGTTCTCAGTCTGATAACTCGTTTGATTCGTTTTAGAGAATGTGTAATATATACTGAATAAAAACTCCGAAAGCAAATGATGAATTAAAAAAAAAAATCTGTTACTTAGCAGCATAGAAGAAAAATGAAAGTCAGCTTCAACTCCACATCTATGCTTCTTCAGAAACAAAAAAAAAAAACTTATGCAGCCGTCAGATTATAAATAAAGAGTGAACAGGGGGGAAAACAGTGCGAATTCCACATCTATGCTTCTTCAGAAGGAAAAGCAAAAGCTTTTTGCAACCGTCAGAATATAAACAAAGTGTGAACAGGGGAATGAACAAACTTGCCACACGGTTTTCCAGGGAAAGCTAGCAAACTTCGCCCCGCTGGCAGTTTTTAAGTTCTTTCTTTCTTTCTTTCTTTTTGTAGGTCTGGAACTGAATAGTTTTCTCATTGGGTTGGAGAAAGCACGGGGACCCCCTCTCTCCTCCTCCCCCCCCCCCCCCCCCCCCCCCCCCCCCCCCCCCCCCCCCCCCCCCCCCCCCCCCCCCCATCCTTCTTTATCGCCGGAAAGTTCTTCCTGTTTCTCGGTCTTCTCCATCATCATCACTTTCCTTCAGTGTAGCAGGGCGAAGCAATAGCGAAGCCAGCAGTGTTATCAGGAAACCACTTCACCGTCTTGGGGGGGGGGGGTGGGGGTGGTGAGTGTGTGTGTGTGCGGGGGGGGGGGGGGGGGGGGGGGGTTATGGGCGTTTTTATACCGTAATGTGCTGCTCATATCGGTCCCTTCAAATTAGGGAACAGGTATTTACATGGTAATGGATTTATCATTGGTGCTTTACGGAGCTGTGAGGTCGACGACCAGGACGACTGCAGCTGCCGGGTTTTTTGACCGAACTTCTGCTGTTGCCGGTGTTCGCAGCCTGTTCTTCTGTCTCTCTGTCTGTTCGTCTGTCTGTTCTACTCACACTTGACAGTTATACGATGATCTGCTTCATTTACTACAGACTGAATATTGTCCAGATGTCAGTCGTATCTGTTTTAGTGATGTTGCTGTTCAGCATATCATTTTTGGTTGTGAATTAAGGATGCCTTAAAACACTAGGCAGACTCTAGGAAAGTAGTGTTATTATTTTTCTTTT
>JADBJO010016322.1:0-2500 GCA_016801955.1 Conus betulinus | reverse complement strand
AGACCAGAGACAGAGAGACAGAGAGGAGCACAAAGAGAATCAGAGACAGAGACAGAGAGACTGAGAGAGAGAGAGAGACTGAGAGAGAGAGAGAGAGGAAGAGAGAGAGAGTTACTTACGACGGAAGGTGGGGATTGACTCCGGGGCTATATGTGTGTGTTGTGTGTGTGTGTGTGTGTGTGTGTGTGTGTGTGTGTGTGTGTGTAGGTGTCTGTGTATGTGTGTGTGTGGTGTGTGTGTGTGTGTGGTGTGTGTGTGTGTGTGTGTGTGTGTGTCGTGCGTGCGTGTGTGTGTGTGTGTTCGTGCATGCGTGTGCGTGTGTGCATGGCGTGCGTGTGTACGCGTGCATGCGCGTGTGCGTGCGTGCTGACGTGTGTGTATGCTTGCGTGTGTGCGTGCGTGCGTGCGTGCGTGCGTGTGTATCTGTGTGTGTATGTGTGTGTGCGTGCGCGCGCGCGTGTGTGTGTGTGTGTGTGTGTGTGTGTGTGTGTGGTGTGTGTGTGTGTGTGTGTGTGTGTGTTGTGTGTGTGTGTGTGTGTGTGTGTGTGTGTGTGCTGTGGATGGGAGGAAGGGAGGAGGATGGATGGGATGGAGATGGGTAGCATAAAAAGATAAATGAGAGAGATCACGTCAGCTGAGAACACTATCCGAGACCTTCTGACATACTTCATACGTTACACACCACAGATTGACAAAATTGTCTTATTACAAGTACACTTTGCTTTCCTCCCTTTCCTATGCTTCCTCGACCTGCCCTCACATCCCCCCCCCCCTCCCCCACCCTCCCCCTTTTTTTTTTTCCCCCTTAACTCCTCCACCCCTCTTCTCCCCTCTTCTTCTCCCACTGTTCGGCTTCCACCCATAGTAGTCACTGCTGCTATGCACAAACCGAAAACTCTGCAAATGAGAACGCACACGACCCCCACAAAACCTGACATTTTAACTTGACGAGGAAAGTGGGACAGAAGGTATGGTTTGCTTTTCTTCAGAGAGAGAGAGAGAGAGAGAGAGAGAGAGAGAGAGAGAGAGAGATTCGGATTCGGATGTTTTTAAATTCATATAGGCCTTGGCCCATTATGAAGGGGTGGGTGAACATAATACATCATATGAAACAAATACACATGCCTGTATAGCAAATCAAAGACAATCAATTTAGAACTTCAAGACGTTGCTATTTCTCGAAATTTAAATGCTTTGTATAGAAACAAGGACAACTTTCGAACAACGTCCCAGTTGAAGTTGATGACATCAATACCATCATTTTAAAACAGGGAAGGTTGTCTATAAAATTTGGGCTGAATAAATTCAGTTCTAATATTCCTTAAGGCTGGACAGCAAAGAACAAAATGGATTTCAATTTTCCTGATATTCTTTACAAAAAGTGGACAACAGCAGATCATTGTCATCAACAGAGCTTTGTATCTTAACTTTATGAACTGCCAATTCTGAAATTCCAAATCTGAATTTGGTCATGACATACTTAAAGTGTCTGTCCTTTTTCTAAAGTTAAATAAGGTTTCAAATCATGAAAATTGCAAACATGTCTATAGAAATCAAACCTGTCACTATTCTGCACGTGATTTGACCATCTTTGCCAAGAGCAGTCAACCAATCGTTGACGGAAGCAATGTATGAATCGCTTAACATTGCCAACACCTTGATTTAACCATGCCAAACCCAAAACCATATTCAAAGAGACAAAATACGTACTTTTACTTACCCAGTTGTTTTTTCCCTCCAGCATCGAGATCATATAACATGTTTATAAGCTTTTTACGAGTAATCTGTGCTCCTGCATGTAAAGTAAAATTCAACCAATAACGGATGCATTTCACTGCTGAATATATGTACAGGGGAATCTATTAGTCTCACACCATAAATAAGATCATTTAGGCGTTCGCCTGTCTACACCCAGAAACCTTTTTTAATGCGAACAGGTGTACAGATTCACAATATAATGGCAGCTTGTCTAATCCCCACAATTCAGACCCAAATTGTACAATTGGTTGAATTTGACTGTCAACAACTTGATAAAAACATACAAAGACGTATTATTGAGGATGTACAGCTTTTTCATGATACTGAGCAGCACATTTTTGGCCCTGCTTGCAAGGTCCTTGCACGCACTAACAAAACTCAAGACGTGTAGAGAAAAAATATACCCAAATACTTATAAGCATTCACAACAGGCATGGGGATGCAATCATAGAACCACGTTTCTCTTGCACTCAAATAACCACCCTTTCGAAATACAATAATGTTACTTTTGGACAAATTAACCTTTAGTTGAAGAGAAGCAGCTGCGCGATGTAGACTGTTCAGCTGAGTCTGTAAGCCAATAACAGTCTCTGATATCAAAACCACATCATCAGCTAATAAAAGAATAAACAACTCAAAAGCATCCAAAGTCAGCAGAGCCCCATGTTTTCCATTGTTGATCACCTCAATTGCAACTAACTCAATTGATAAAGAGGGAAAATAGAACAGGACTGCAAGCATC
>JADBJO010016321.1:27500-40816 GCA_016801955.1 Conus betulinus | reverse complement strand
TTTTTCATGTGTTTTTTGATTTCTTGCAATTGTTAAACCATTTCTATCCTAGGGTTTAGGGTGCTAATTTTGGTTTTGCATAGGATCATATATTTTTCTGTTAGGCATAAATTACATCTTTTTGAAATGTTATTGTATGATGCAGCTCTTTTTAAGATTTTCCAGGATATGTTGTAGTCTATTTTTTTATCTTTGAGTTTCCAAATATATTTACTCAATTCTGTTTGATTTTTGTATCTGCTTTGTTAAAAATGACTGTTTATGATTTGCATATCCTAGTTTTAAAATGGTTTTCAGTGATACCTATATATGTTTCTTCAGTGTTCTCTGATTTTACAGTGGCTGGTATACAATATTGCTGTGGAGGCATTTATTGTTTAGAGGGCACTGTTGTTCTTGGTACAGTTGCAAGATTTCCTTTCTTCACCCTCGTTTGTCTCTGCACTGCTTTTTCGTTTTGTTGGTTTGAATCAATGATGTTTTTGAGATTGATAATTGACAAACTTTACTCCACAGCAAAAAAAAAACGAGACTGGACCAAGAACACCAGGAAAAGTTCAACTTTGATGTCACTATGGGATCGTATGATGGTGCCGAAACCTGCGAACTTGTCGGACTATTCATGCTATCTAACATTCAAAATAAACTTGGAAAACAAATGGACTGTACAGAGATGATGGCCTCGCTGCACTAAGTGATAGCCCTAGAAACATTGAAAATAAGAAAAAAGAATTGTGCAAAATCTTCCACGACCAAAAATTTAAAAATCACCACAGAAGCTAACAAAAAGATAGTGAATTATTTAGACATCACGTTAGACCTCAACCAACATACACTTAAACCATACAAAAAACAAATGACACACCTGTCTATGTAAATATATAAAAAGTAATCACCCACCTTCCATACTCAAAAACGATACCTAGAGGCATAAACAAGAGATTATCTAATCTGTCATGTAATGAAACAGTATTTAACAACACTGCAGCTGAATACCAAGAAGCGTTACACAAAGTGGCTACAACTACAAATTACACTATGATCCAGGAAATGATATGAGCAGACACAAGAAGAACAGGAAAAGGAAAATCATATGGTACAACCCCCATATGATGGAAGAGTTAAAACAAACGTGGGAAAGAATTCTTTAAAATTCTGACATCTTCTTTCCCAAAAGAGCACAAGCTGTTTAAGATATTTATCAAGCACAACATCAAATTATCATACTCATGTATGCCTACCTACCATTTTGTGTGTGTGTGTGTGTGTGTGTGTGTGTGTGTGTGTGTGTGTAGTGTATGTACACGTGTCTGTATGATGTGTGGGCATGGGCTCATGTGTGCGCGTGGGCGCATGTGTGTGTGTGTGTGTGTGTGTGTGTGTGTGTGTGGTGTGTGTGTGTGTGTGTGTGTGCGCGCGCGCGCGCGCGCGATGTGTGGTGTGTGTGTGTGTGTGTGTGTGTGTGTGTGTGTGTGCAAAGTGTGTGTGTGTAGTGGATGTACAACGTGTCTTTATGATGTGTGAGCATGGGCCCATGTGTGCACGTGGGCGCATGTGTGTCTGTGTGTGTGTGTGTGTGTGTGTGTGTGCGTGTGCGTGCGTGCGTGCGTGCATACATGTGTGTGTGTGTGTGTGTGTGTGTGTGTGTGTGTGTGTGTGTGCGCGCGTGTGTGGACGTGCACATGCACACATGTGTATATGTCTGTGGGTTAGATCGAGCAAAAACGTACATGCATATCTGTGTGTATGTGTGTCTTTGTATGTGGGCGTGTGCACATGTGCGTGTGCGTGTGTGTATGTATGTGTGTGTGTGTGTGTGTGTGTGTGTGTGTGTGTGTGTGTGTGTGTGTGTGTGCATTTGTGCGCTTATGTGTATGCGTGTGTGTGTGCGCGTGTGGACGTGCACATGCACACATGTGTGTATGTGTGGGGTTAGATCGAGCGAACGTACATGCACACATTCGTGTGTGTGTGTGGTGTGTGTGTGTGTGTGTGTGTGTGTGTGTGTGTGTGTGTGTGTTTGTGTGTGTGTGTGTTTCTTTGTTGCGACTGCGTGCATGAATTTTCAAAAAATGACTTAAGAAGGAGAACAAGACCATTAAATTCAGCATATAAGTGCACGGGCACATTTGCGCGCACACATACATACACCTAACAATAAGAACAACAACTTCTCGCCATCAAAACACATCCCATGCATACACACACACACACACACACACACACACACACATACAATCACACACGCGCGTTCGCGCGCACGCACGCACACACACACACACCACACACCACACACACACACACCACACACACACACGCACACACACACACACACACTCTCTCACTCTCTCTCTCTCTCTCTCTCTCTCTCTCTCTCTCTCTCTCACACACACACACACACACCACACACACACACAATCACACACACACCACACACACACACACACACACACACACACACTCACTCACCATCTCTCTCACACACACGCACACACAAACGCTTGCACACTCATGGATGTCCTTGGACACTCTAATTAGCTTGCATCACCTCACTGATGAGCACACACAAGCGCACACACATCTACAGTATACGCTGGGGACCCTGAGAGATTCAAAGTCTTATCTCAGTTGACATGTGTTTTCATCTTTTGTGTCTCTTATTGGAAAGGCCCAGTATGGGTTTGTCCCGATCTCTAGGAGTCTTCGCAATGTTGTCCTTAAAAATTAGTCCAATGTTTGTTTGGGTTGGTGGTGTTTCTTGCTCTTCCCCTTAAGTCTCTGGATGTGCAGCCACTTCCTCTCTTGTTGTTCGGATCTGAAAGATGGTATATAGTATAGTGGCTTTGCTCTTGTTTTGCTTAAGTGATTCTTCAGGTTTCTTATCACATCAGATCGGCCAAGCAGTAATTCAGTTCTTATTGTTGCCTTGCCAGCCAGTGTGTCTGCTTTTCTCGTTTCCTTTAACTCCAGTATGTCCAGGACAGTACATCCATATGAATCTGACAATGGAAGGCTGTGCATTAGTTCATTCCAAGCAGAACTTCCCATTCCACTTTTCACTTTCTGAAGAGGGTTCATGGAGTCACTCAGTATCATGGTTTGTTGACTTTGAAACTGGCTTCTGGATGTAAGCCAGTGGAGTGCTTGTGTCACTGCTTCTACCGCCATTGTCAGACTTGAAGTTGTTTAAACTGTGCGCGCCATTGCCTTCCTGAATAGTTCGGCCATTTTGCTTCACTGTGTATCCCAGCCCTGACTTGCCTTTGGTGACAGAACCGTCAGTGTATATCAAAATATCATCTCTTTGTGCAAAGGTCTTCTACCAGCATCTGAATTTCTGCGTTGGGTTTGCCTTCTGGCCATTCTCGATAATGTCTTCCAAGTTCTGGAGCGATTGCAATTAGGTAGAGGTGCTTCAAGTGGTCTAGATACTTCTTCCATTCCTTGGTTTCTTTGACTTCTGCTAACTGGCACACAAGCTGTATATTGTCTTCTGCCTGTCCCATCCATGATTTTTCCCATTCTAGCTGAGTGCCTTTTGTTTCCTTGGCTGCTGCATGAAGTGGGTTTTGGAGATTTTTGAAGTGCTCTGAAATATGCCTTTACCTGTTCCAGCTTGTGTCTCGTCTGTGTTGAAGGAAGGTCGAGCAGGTATCGCATAGTTTGAACTGGTGTGTCCTTGGTGGTTCCCAGGATCAATCTCGCTGCTTCATTTTGAATTCTTTCTAATTTGAGAAGGTTGCTGTTGGACAGTGTTTGTAAGCCCTAATCCATAATTGGATATTGGCAGTGTGGCTATACTGTACCCCAGTAGGGGATACTGGCAGTACAGTTGTAAATGCTCCCGGTAGTGGGATACAGGCAGTGTAGCTGCCCTGTACCCCGAAAAGGGGATTATAGGCACTGTGCCTGTACCTGTACCATAGTAGGGTATACTGGCAGTGTATCTGCACCGTAACCCCAGTACGGGTAACTGGCCGTGGGCAGGGTGGTGGTTGGGTCTGTGGGGTGTGCTGCTCGCTGGGAGAGTGGTGTTTTTTCGCCGGTGGGCTCTGGAGTCATGAAATACGGGCTGGTACACCCATGGGGACGCTACTTTAAGGCTGTTATGAGTTGCATCCTGTAGTCGGATTACCTCTGTTCTGGAGCAGTTATGTCCCTTGATATCTTAATGGAATGTCATGCGCGTGCCTGTACCCATCGTCAACACAGCGCAGGCCTCCAAGGATGGTACAGGACTGCTCTAAAGGCAGGCGAGAGACAGTGCTTGCTTGGATCCTCCCCAGCACCTTCGGGTGTTTCTTTTTCTTCTTTGCCTTAACTAGGCTGACCCTTGCTGAGACAGGTCCCGTGATGGTGAGGAGGAAAACCCACACTGACCACAGGGAAAAGTCTGTTGACAGTGGGAAAGACTACAACTTTGGATCTCTATCTTGAGGGCACATAAGACCGTATGGCGAAAGCTTGGCTGTGTCTTGTGAGTGGCACTGTCTTTATCTGTCCGTGGGCAGGGGTGTGGGTGGGTCTGTGGGGTGTGCTCGACAGCTGGAGGGGTGGTGTTTTTCGCCGGCCGGGGCTCTGCAGTCATAAAATACGGGCGCATGATATACCCATGGGGACGCTACTTTAAGGCTGTTATGAGTTGCATCCTGCAGTTTGATTTACCTCTGTTATGGAGCAGTTATGTCCCTTGATATCTTAATGGAGTGTCCTTCACGGCCCTGTACCCATCGTCAACACAGCGCAGGCCTCCAAGGGTGGTACAGGACTGCTCTAAAGACAGGTGAGGCCAGTGTGCTTCTCTGGGTCCTCCCCAGCACCTTCGGGTGTTTCTTTTTCACCGTAACCCAATAGGGATATATTAGCATTGTAGCTGTACTGTACCCACAGGTGGGGGATACTGGCCATGTAGACGTAGCTGTACCCCAGTTGCAGGATAATGTCACCTTAGTTGTAGCTTTACTGTACCCCAGTAAGTGGATACTGGCAGTGTAGCTGTACTGTACCACCCCAGTAGGGGGGATACTGGTAGTGCAGATGTACTGTACCCCAGTAGGGGATGCTGGCAGTGCAGATGTACTCTACCCCAAGAGGTGAATACTGGCAGTGTAGGTGTAACTGTACTCTACCGCAGTTGATCGGGGATACTGGCAGTGTAGCTAAACCCGTATCCCAGTAGGGGGGATTCTGGAGTTGTAGCTGTATTGTACCCTGGTAGAGAGGATACTGGCAGTGTAGCTGTATCGTACCAGACTAGGGGGATACTGGCAGTGCAGCTGTACAGTACCCCAGTATGGGGATTCTGGCAGTGCACCTGTACTGTATCCCTGCAGGGGGATACTGGCAGTGTAGCTGTACTGTGCACGAGTAGGGAGAGATTGATTGATGATTGATTGATTGATTGATTGATCTTTAACCCGCAAGGATGAAGATTTTAGGCCAAAGCCTAGTCTTACTATCTGCCCTTGTCATGCATACATTATTTGGGCACATATCTTCATACTGACAATTCAACATAGCAACATTGTAATGAGAGAGAGAGAGAGAGAAGAGAGAGAGAGAGAGAGGAGAGAGAGAGAGAGGAGAGAGAGAGAGAGAGGACAGACGATTAGAGAGAGAGAGAGACGAGACAGACAGACAAACAGACAGACCAGGGGACAGACAGAGAGAAAGATTGGGGGGGGGGGGGGGGGGTTAAAACATAAGAGAAAACAAAATCACCCCAGAGCATGCAATATGAATCCCATCCTTTCATCTCGGTTGAGGTCCTGTTTGTCCCTCCGCATATCGTTCTACAGGCTGATCTGCACAGTGAGTGTAAAGGTATTTCATTTAGCACGTCATGAATGTGTGTGGCCATGCTGGCAGAGAGACAGTGAAACACTCACTCAAACATCAGCTAGCATCTCCCTTTCCCTTGTTATCTACCTCATTCACTACCATTCTTATTTCCAGGGATGCCACCTTATTCAGCTCCATCAGACGTATAACCGTCACATATTCGTCTTACATACTACTTCTTCTGTACATCACTCAAGTGTGTATCTTTCATGACTGTCGCATCATCACTCTAAGTGTGTATCTTTCATGACCATGCACACCATCCCATTCTCTAGGATCAAGCAGAAAAGAGCCCCCCCCCACCCCCCCCCCCCCCACAACCCCCCCCCCCAAGGTGTACCAGAGTCAACTACCCCCCCCCCCCCCCCCCCCCCAGTCTCCTACGCATGTGAAACGTGGACAGTGTACCAATGGCATGCCAAGAAGCTGAATCACTTACCCACGACCTGTCTCACAAGATTGGACATTGCGCTATCCATTCAGCTCGGCAGGCCTACATGGTGTTTGCAAATCAGAGAGTCATACATAGATTTATTGAGTTCAAAGGAACAAGACATCACAGTTTATTTACAAAAATACGCTCAACCTGGTGATAAATGTTTATAGAGAAAAACAGAGCATCAATATGAATGTAGAAAGTGAAAACAAATATCTGCAATAGAGAATACCGCTGTCAAAAAAAGCAAACGTATAACAACAAGGACGAACTACATGCACACTTGTAATTCAAACAAAGCATGCTAAAGAACAAGGATTTTGCAATAGATGTGTACTACAATGAAACAACAACAACAAGAACAACAACAACGACGACGACGACGACGACAACAACAACGACAACAAACACAAAAAGATCCTTAAAATAAGTGTCAATCAATCCCATACAGATATAGAGAAGTGCATGTGAGTATGTGTGCATGCGCATGCGCGTGCATGCGTGTGTGTATGTGTGTGTGTGTGTGTGTGTGTGTGTGTGTGTGTGTGTGTGAATGTGGAACCTCTCTCTCTCTCTCTGTCTGCCTGTCTGTCTTTCTCTGTCCCTCCGTCCCACCCCCTCTCTTCTGCATTGTAATCTTGGTAATATAAATATGATAATTGATCAACTGTTGCTGACAAAACCTATGTACCCTATATCTCCCACCACTCCCCCTCTCCACACACATCATGTAGATGAACATGTTCACCCATATATAAGGAGGCATTATCAACAAGAAGGAATGGGAATGCTAGCCAGCCAGCCGGACAGCCAGCCAGCCAACCAGCCAGCCAGCCAGACAGGAAGAAAGAAACGGAGACATTAAATCCCACACCTGCATCCAGCTGGAGCGTTGCCAGGGGAAAAAACAGGACCAGAAAGGTGAATAGCATCACTCCCATTTTCAACATCACGACCCTCTTTCTACCCTGAAACAGTTAAAAGTGAAAACAGAAATGTACGCAAGATGCTGCCAACTACTTATAGTATAATTCAAAATACCAGTTTCTGTTTCAACGGCAAATGTTGAGAGCTATACTATGTTAGCAAGAAAAAGGTGAACACAGCAGCGATCATGTAGGCATGTGTTACAGATGCGTTAGTGCGTGTGTCTGTTTGTCTGACCCACAGAAATTCGGATGGGTGTATGATTTTAAATTCACACACACACACACACACACACACACACACACACACACACACACACACACACGCACACGCACAACACACACACACACACACACACAAAACCCACACATTCGAAACATGACAGCCAGCCAACAAGTCAATGTTTTCTTTTTTTTAATCCTACCCGAGGCATCAAAACACAGATACACAAAAAAACACAGCAATATGCAACATTATCAATGCAGCAGAATAACGCACGCCGTAATTTCTAGGCATGCCATTCATGGTATATAAATTATGTATATATATATACTAATTTCTGTTCTTTCGTTTGGCCATGGCTGGCTCAAAACGACAGTCCACAGACATCACAAGTCTCTCGTGAAGAATGCTGTAGAAAAAGTCCTCTCCTGGGACTCATACGGTCAGGAGGAGCAGCTCGCAGAGTCCCCACAGAACTGAAGCGACGGCTCTGTCCACAACAGGAGCAACGGCCCCAAACACAAGAGCTGCAGCTCACGCACTAACAAGATGATGTTGACACCACAAAAAGCGACGGGCTTGGTACAGCAGAAACGACGGCTCTGGTACGACTGGCCCAACAGGTCGCTGGTTCAAACACTTCAAGAGCGGCGGGTTCTGGCACAACTGGCAGGTCGGGTTACTGTCGACTGCCACGTCGACCTCCCCACACCCCAGCAAGGTGGAGATAGGGGTAATCTCAGTTACGCCCCAGACCCGGCCGCAGTGGCAGGTCGGGTTACTGTCGACTAGCTCATCGACCTCTCCACACCCTCAGCAGGGTGGAAACAGGGCTAGACTCTGGCTACGCCCAGACCCTCTAGCAGTGGCAGCCAGTTCCCAGTCACACCAGGACAGTGATTTTACCTGGGGGGGGGGGGGGGGGGGGGGGGGGGGGGGGGGGGGGGGGGGGAACTGATAACTACCTTGATTATCTAGCATTCTATGACATGGCTATTATACATCATGGTTATTAATCATATTCATAATCAACAGTTACTGTATATTTCACCAAAACTTGGGAAGAATACCTATAGCGAAATCTACAAAGTTCAAGACATTATTACAATAGAACATTCTCTTTTCCGAAATCATGTTCTACACATTGGGAAAGAAAGAATTTCCACACAAACCTTTTCGAAATCATGCTTTACACATTGGGGGGAAATTTTTCCACATAGACCTTTTAAGATAAACGACGAATACACTCATTGCATGTAAGAAACGATTTCCTTTTGTCTCTTTCATCACGATAAGAATGTTTTTATCATTCCATGTTTCTTCGATCACGACAAGCATGTTTTTTATCATTTCGCATAATCGTACATACTCAGATAAATGATTTCCGCACACTCTTGCTTATCAACAAATAAGTATTCATTATTCATATCAAAGGACTGTTTTAAATACATAATCACAACCATAAATACATGATAGTTTTGATCACTCACTTCCAGAGCATACTATCAATAACATAATTACAATACATTAGAATAAACAACGCTTTTTTCATCATAAAGCCATGAAACTAGCTAAGCCACCTCCTTTTCCAATTACTCATCAACAAACATTTTTTTTTCTTTCTATTGATTCTTTCTGAAAACATTTTTTTGTATCACCCTATCAAGTCACAAAAACATACCAAGAAACAACAAATACACTTATTATTTTCTAAAAACCTTTACTAGGCGCTGAGAAAGTTACAGTCGCCTATAGGAGGGGAGAGATAATTTCGGTCTGCGATTTCAAATTGCTTGTAATGAAATACCTGACTGCCACAGCAACTCGTTCAGGAGTCCTTCTTCAGCCACTGGAAAACTGTACTGCCGAAACTGCTGTAGAGACTGACTGATCGTTTCAGCTCACCTGGCTTATACAGAGCGCAGGGTGAGCAGCAGTCAGATGAACTAACTAACCGGTTTTTCTGGTGAACATGTTCCGGCCAACGCAGTTATAAATGTTTTTGACTGGGGGAAAAAAAAAACAACAACAACAACAAAAACAGACAAACAAACAAACAAAAAACAACAACAACAACAAAAAAAAACACAGTCCATCACAGCATGCTTATTACAGACAGTTAGGGAGGTTTTGTACGAGAGTGTGATAGAGGGAAGGTTTGTTGTGTCGTGTCCTGAACAGGGGAACATTTAGTACCAGAGTGTGATAGAGGAAAGGCTTGTTGTGTCATGTCCTGAACAGGGGGAACATTTAGTACCAGAGTGTGATAGAGGGAAGGTTTGTTGTCGTGTCCTGAACAGGGGAACATTTAGTACCAGAGTGTGATGGAGGGAAGGTTTGTTGTGTCGTGTCCTGAACAGGGGAAACATTTAGTACCAGCGTGTGGTAGAGAGGTTTGTTGTCGTGTCCTGAACAGGGGGAACATTTAGTACCAGAGTGTGATAGAGGGAAGGTTTGTTGCTGTGTCCTGAACAGGGGAACATCTAGTACCAGAGTGTGATAGAGAGAAGGTTTGTTGTCGTGTCCTGAACAGGGGAAAATCTAATTTCACCTTTGGCTGATGTTACATGACTGTATGTGAAAGATGTCCATGAGCGATTATAGAGGGATACGACGAACACACACACACACACACACACACACACCACACACACACACACACACACGCGCGCGCGCGCACACACACACACACACACACACACACACGCGCGCGCGCGCGCGCGCGCGTGCGCGCACGGAAACGATTATCAGAGCACAATAAAGACGATACGACCGAGCTCTTCAAATTTTGTCGTTGAAATATCTATGCCATGTGAACCCCCCACCATCTGGAGATGCTGCATAGTTCTGTTCATTATTTGTGCTTTTTACGTCGGTAAGAGAAGAGCGTTAGTGTTGAGAAGAAGCGCCATGGTTAAACCGAGATCTCTCCATTTGATTCATTGGACGCCCTGCTTGGAAACTGACAACTTCCATGCTAAACTGCTGTTTTAGCCAAGAAAACAGGGCGAGAAATGAGTATATCGATATGTAGTTAAAGAGCTGGGATTTGTTTATCAATATGTAGTTAAATCTGGAATTTTGTCAATCCAAATTCGTGGTTTCAGACCTCTCTGTCTGTCTGTCGTCTGTCCATCCGTCTGTCTGTCTATCTGTCTGTCCATCCGTCTGTCTGTCTGTCTGTCTGTCTGTCTCTCTCTCTCTCTCTCTCTCTCTCTCTCTCTCTCTCTCTCTCTTTCACACACACACACACACACACACACACAAACACACACACACACACACACACACTCCCGCTCTCTTAAAAACTTGTAAAAACGCCCTTTTGCCTAGGTTGCTAGGGCGCTGCAGAAAGTGTCCTCACTATCATTACGGATATAATTGTGAACAACCTTTCTGTTGCATTGTGTTCTCTGTATTCTCCTTGTTTTTCTTCTTCTCCTCTTCCTCCTTCTGTTCTTTTTTTTTCTTTTTTTTTCTCCTCCTCCTCCTTTGTCTTCCTCTTTCCTTCTTCTTTTTTGTCTCTCCTCCCCCTCCTTCTTCTCTCTTCCTCTTCTTCTCATCATCTTTTCTGTCTTCTCTTCCTCCTTTTTGTCCTAGCATTCCTCTTCCCCTGCTTCTTCACCTCCATGTTTCTACTTCTTCAGATGAACATCTACTGACGTCATCATGATAGCAGGCATGTGGTCCCACATGGTAGTAAGGAAGAGAAAGAAGCAGAAGTATCTGATCAGGGAGGGGGGGGGGGGAGGGTGGGGAACATGTAGGCTATTTCAGGTTTCATGGGGGTCATCTTTCAGATTACCATCTATCGGTTGTTACATATCAGACTTATAATCCAATTTTACAGCTACGCATTAAAGGTAAACTCATTCACATTAGTAAACACACACAATACAAATGCGAAATGTATAGTACTCCACAATGTGGTTTTTTCCCATCATTCCTGTCTCCTATTGTTGGCTGATGTGAGGAGTGTTTCTGAGGGCAGGGCCAGGATCACGCCACAGACCATTGTACACAACATGGTGATTCGGTGTGATTCTCTGCCGTTCTTGGCGACGGGAATGTTGAATCCATTCACTAACGCTTTGAAAATCCAAAACTGTGGAGAAAAAACTCTTTCGTGTTCAAAGAGGTTGAAAGTCAAATAAATTAGCTCAGTGATGCATCAAGCCTTTGTGGATTTCCAATCACAAGTCAAAAGCAAACTGGCTGTTGGCAGAACCTGTCTAGTCTATTGAAGTACACTGTTGTGAACAGTCCCACACCTCTGTGCTGTAGTCCACTGTGAGTCTGACCAGACTGATGCATGCAGACAAAGACAGAACACAGCGGCGCTCAATAGACATCTGTACCTAAGTCTCAGCTTCACTTCACCTGCCACAACCACTTTACTCTCCAGCTGTTGTCACTCACCTTCTTCACGTAGCTGTGGCCGTCTGCTCTTGGCGTGTGGCTGTGGGGGCTGACTGTTCCTTGTCGTCTGGCTGGTGGTGTGATCAGACCGGGGAAAAGCTTGGCTAGTTATAATGGAAAATGTCCACGTGGCGGTGTTACTCATGTATTCCACCTTGAGTTGAAGTCCCGTTGTTCCATTGGATGCCAGTGAGCTCATCTCCTGTGTGTCTGAATGTGAAACCAGTTTTCATTGGCTGGGCTGCATGAAAACTTTCACAGGCCTGTGGCAGACACAGATGTCATGATGTGGGTTACCCCCCCCCCCCCCCCCCCCCCCCCTACCCTAACACAACCCCTTCCCCCACAGGAAACTGGCAACTTCCCCCAATTATAAGGTGGCTCCCACCATACCCCACCTACCCCACCCAACCCCTTCCCCCCCCCCCCCCCCCCGTACCTTCCCCCCCCCCCCCCCCCCCCCCCACCACACCCCCCCCCCCCATGATGAAACCCCCCCCCCCCCCCCCCCCCCCCACCCCCCCACCTCCCCCCCCCCCAACCCCCCCCCAAGTTGTTTCCGCCCCCCCATCCCCCCCCACATACCCACCCCCCCCCCCCCCCATAGAGTACCCTCCCCCCTCAGCCACCGTAATCCCTCCTCCATCGGTTTTATGATCATTTTTATGATTGAAAATTGTATTCGTAATAAAGTGTTCTTGCATACCTGTTTGACCGTTGATATATTTTGATTGTATATTTTTCGTAATTTGCTTTCGGTTTTTTTTTTTTTTTTTTTTTTTTTAATTGCATTGTTCATCATTATTATTGTTATTGTTCTTATCATTAGAAGTTGTTGCTGTTGTGTTGTTATTTTTGTTGTTGTTGTTGTTGTTCTTCTTCTCCTCCTCTCCCCCCCCCCCCTCCTCCTCCTCCTCCTCCTCCTCCTCCTCCTCCTCCTCCTCTCTTCTTCTTCTTCTTCTTCTTCTTCTTCTTCTTCTTCTCTTCTTCTTCTCCTCCTCCTCCTCCTCCCTCCTCCTCCTCCTCCTCCTCTCTCTTCTCTTCTTCTTCTTCTTCTTGCATCTCCATTATTATTATTATTTATTATTATTATTATTATTATTATTTATTATTATTATTATATTATCAATGCTATTACCATTAATGCTTTTTGGTAATTATTATCATTATGCTATCATTACTATTATTATTATTATTATTATTATTATTATTATTATTATTGCTATTGTAGTTATTTTTGTAGTTGTTGTTGCTGTTGTTGTTATTGCTATTTTAATTGGCATTTGCATGCCAGTTAGTGTCATGTTCATCACTATCAGTTTGGTTTTAAGCACAACCATCACTATCATATCATCATCATCATCATCATCATCATCATCATCATCACTATACTTTTATCATTGTAGCTATGTTTTCATTACTGATTAACAGTAACCATCCTCTGAACATTCTTTCCCCACAAATAGTTTGT
>JADBJO010016321.1:10000-22500 GCA_016801955.1 Conus betulinus | reverse complement strand
GGACAGCAATTCCTGCATCAGTGGAGGACAGAGTAGCAAATGCCATGGCAGCAAACATGATGCTGAAGAGTATGGATTCCACGAAATCCTTGTTGCACGCTATTGGAGACTGGGAAGGGTCAGATACAGAGCAGATGTCCACAATCCATCATGGAATGTTCTGATGGACAGTCAGGCCTGGACAGAGTGGCCCATGAATTTTTAAAGTTTTTCTCAATTCTACGAACATGGCACAAAACATTCTGTTTCTGCTCGTAGTACTTTTCCTATGTCTGCCGGAATGTGAAGATCATATCAATCGTTCCACCATTGGAACACTAATTCTCATATACTACATCATCTGAAGTGCTTACTGCAGCGTGGAGAATGTCGCCATGTATGTGAGGATGGACTGTCAGCTTACTGAACAGGAGCAATAGCAACGAGGCATACACACACCTGAAGCTATGCTCTGGAAGGTTTGCTCATCTGCATACTTTTGGAGTTCTAAAACCTTTGCTGCTTATTCTTTACCTGTCGTTACTCAGTTACGACTTGCTATTGATATATGCGAGATTGTCTTGCTTGGCAGATAAACGTTTGTCAGCTAGCCAGCTGGTGAAAGCTTCCTCATTCTGTTTTTTGGTGATGGTTAGACCATGCATGACGCAAAATGTAATGAGGAAGCTCGCATATGAATTCTCCTGTCGCATTCCATAGGGTCCATTGACATTCGGCCAGAACTGGGAATGTCTTTGGGCACTGAAGTCTCCTGTAGCTGAGCTTGTCGTCTCCTGGAAGTGACTGTACGAAACGTGTAAGGCTAAGGTAAGCCAGCTCTAGTTTTTTTTTTTTTTTTTTTTTTTTTTTTTTTTTTTTTTTTTTATGCGCTAATGAATGTCAGCTGAATCGTTCCTTTTAGAGGAGTCTTATCATCGTGTAGTCACTAGGATCGAAGAGGTAATTAGTGTTAGTTGAACCGTTCCTTTAGGGGCAGTTTTACCATCATGTAGTCACTAGTAGGATCGAAGAGGTAAGTAACTGTCTGTTCGTCTTTTGCATTCATTATTTTGAAAGTTATTTGTCCTACATGAAGACCCCCGATACGTCGAAATGCATTGTGCTGGTTTTGTCATTTCGTTGGTCCTCCAGAAGATGGCCTAGTAGGCCTACATTTATTTTGCAGTTGTAGTTGAAGTCCTACCAGCGCTGTTCAAAGTTCTGGTCTGTCAGTTCTTTTTTGTGTGAGAAAGTCTTGCTGCTCCAGGCTCAGACATGCAGATAGTGTTTCCTGTGGGTTGCTCTTAAATCTTTTGTGGAATTGTTTTTTAAGTTTTGACTGCGAGTGTACATGTACAGTCACCTGCATGGTGCTCACAGGCTAGTTGAAGTAAGCATTCTTTGGGTCACCTTTTCCAGATATTCCCCCATAAGGAGTGGGGGCAGTTTTGTCAATCAAGAGCACTGCTACATCACCAAGGTGGCTGTTTTTAATAGTCAGACAATGACTGTTCTACACTGACTGCCTGAGAGCAGCCCATAATTAGCAGCTTTCAGTGCCATCTAACGTCCGCCATTTACCCATCGCCCATGAGCTTGGTAAAAAGGAAGGAAGGGAACGGAACCACCAAACATAAGGCAAGGGTGTATGAGAAGTGTCGGTCACCAAAACACCACGACCCTCCCTTACCTCCTCCCCCCTTAGGGCCCGGCAGCTAGCCGAGGGAGATGCAGATGTAACGCGTTGACAATGACAGGGATGCAGGAGCTGCTGGATAGAAGGTGCCGTTTATCATCAGACCATCCTAGGGGCTCAGATGTTCTGCAAGGATTTAATCCCTTTACATTTCCCACAATGGGTATACACACAAGGCAGCGTTGGTTTGAAATGAGAGAGTGCCTTCTCCCAGATGAACTACCCTCCTAGGCAGATAAGCTCCATCTACTCAAAGCAACAGGTTTATGGCATCAATGACCCACAGCAATGAATGAGGCAGCCTTGCAGGAACTCGCCAAATGCTTGTTGTCAGCAACCAACATCTGTGCAATGACCATCCCCCTGCAGAAGACAGGTCATGATTCACAATGCACCAAATGTGGCCCCTCCACAGTGCATCATTGAATTTGAGGGAACACAGCCCAACAACGTAGACAGCTTCACCTGCTTGCAGCGCAGATAAGGAAGTTGTGACCTGTGAGGACCAGTTTCAGCAGGCTATGGAAGCAATTGTGAGATGAACACGGCATTAAAGTTTATACCAACATGGCTGTCTACAAGGCATTATTTTGTTAATTACAATTCTATATTTTGTAGTCTCGTTTCTTTCAGAAATGTGTTCTGTGAATCTATATATTAGATAGAGCTGGTTCCTTCAATAACATGTATTCTGCATTATTCGACATCGCCACATGACGGTCCCCATATATACACTCACATGCACACAGAGACTCTAGTGTCCCCCGCATGCAACATCACAACTGACTCCTTTCTTTCAGTACAACAAACCAGAATACAATTTTAAGTTTCTTTCCCGGTATATGCTTTTTTTTTTCTTCTTTCTATTTGTGCTTCACTTCTTTTGGCATGAGGGCGTTTTATCATTTGTTTCCCTTGTTTTGAACATGTTGTCCATTTTATACCAAATATTAATACTAATTTAGCATATTTAGGTCACATACCTTAGTTCATTCGCCCAGTTCACAGACTTCTCTTTCAGGTCATACTGAAGACCAATTTGCTTTTGTTATGTAGTGATCCCAAGGGAGATCACCTTTATTATCATGTGAATGTTTTTTGGGGCGCCAGAATAAACTGATAGCCGGAACCAGACAAATTGTTTTGTCTCATGTTGTTACGATACAACAAATTGGCGACGAGGATAAAACATGTGCCTGAAGGTATAACGTCACACAGAAAGCCGAGAAGAGGATCCTTTGCAGGCCCTGTTCAGTAAAATTGCGCTGAAGTGCAAAGAAGAACTTTGACGTGGGCGACCAGTGTTCAGGACATGACGTTTTTGGACAAGACTGTGGAACGTTATCACCGGGGTAACGGCATGAATGACGCTTGTTAACTATGTCGTGTAGAATTTTCAGATCGTAAACGCAACTGAACTTAAGTGCTTCTAATTCTACTGTGAAGATGGCTGCCATTCTTGGCCACATAGAACCGTATGTTGAAGGTGCCAACTGGCCAGAATATGTCGAAGTGTTCGAACATTTTTTCATAGCCAACGACATCACAAATGACAAAAAGAAAATATGTTTTGTGTTCTTCAGTAGGACCATCTACATACCATATCATCAAAAGTCTCTGTTTGCCACAGAAACCTGAAGAAAAGACTTTCAAAGAAATTTGTGATCTAGTAGAGCAACATTTCAAACCAAAACTATCTGAGGCTAGTGCAAGTTTGCTTTTCTATTCTCGAGACCGTCAGGAGGGTGAAACAGTGCAAATGTATCTTGTGCACAGCTGTGTGCTCTTGCTGTACCATGCAACTTTGGACAATTTCTGAATAGAGCACTTCGGGACAAGTTTATCATTGGAATAAATGATAAAAAGATCCAAGAGAAAATCCTTGCAGTGCCTGACGACAGACTGACTCTTGATGAGGCATTTAAGATTGCTCAATCCCATGAGGCTGCAGTGAGGAATGTGCATGAAATGCACAGTCCCAAATGTGATGAACCTAGTGTGATGAAAATGAAGAGTGAACAGAAGTTTGGACCGGCGAAGCCTAAGAACCTACCAAATCGTGAAGAAAGAAAAACTGAATGCTTCCGGTGTGGTAGAAAGCATGATGCTAGACAGTGTAGATTTAAAGATCAGAAGTGTTATGGTTGTGGAAAAATGGGACATATCAAAGCTTGTTGCCGCAAAAACAAAGATGTGAAAAACATTGAACGTGAAGCAAATGATAGTTTTGATGTGGATGATGAGTGTGGTGGTGTAAACACTGTTTTGTGTGCTGTGAAGAAGGGAACGAAAGAAAAGATTACCCCTTTTTGGTATGAATTGGATGTGAATGGTCGAATTGTGTTTTTTGAGATTGATACAGGGTCACCATATACAATCATATCAGATAAAACTCTGAAACAAGTGTTTGGCCGATCACAGAAACTGGACAAATTCAATACAGCAATTAAGTCATTCACGGGGCATGCAGTGCGGGTGCTTGGAGTGTTGAATGCAAGTGTGACACACAAACACAACACAATTCCAGCAACCATACTTGTCACAAAACACACACACAACCTGCTTGGAAGAGATTTGATTGAACAGTTTGGTTTGTTGACAGTCAATCTGGTGAGTGAAGTGAGTTCAGTCCAGTTGGGAAGGAGTCTTGAACGGCATACGAGTTTGTTCAAAGAGGGTGTGGGAAAGCTTGTTGGGCATAAAGCGAAGGTTCATGTCAGTAGCGAAGCAGCGCCAATTTTCTGCAAGCCAAGGTCGCTGCCTTTTGCTATGAGGGGCAAGGTTGAGGCTGAGCTTGAAAGGCTCGAGGACCAAGGCATTTATTGAGCCTGTAGAATTTTCAGACTGGGCAGCGCCTCGTTCCTGTTTTGAAACCAAATGGGGAAGTACGAATATGTGGGGATTACAAGGTTACAGTCAACAAGTGTTCGAAGTTAGAGCAATATCCAATTCCCACCTTGGATGAACTCCTGGCAAAACTAGGAAAGGGCTCAGTGTTCCATAAGCTGGATTTGTCACATGCTTATTCACAAGTTGAGATGGAAAAAACAGACAGCAGAAAATATGTTACAATCAATACACACAAGGGGTTGTTTACATATACTAGGCTTCCATTTGGTATCTCGTCAGCACCAGCACAGTTTCAGAGAGTCATGGAGTCCTTGCTTCAGGGTGTGCCATGCACAGTTGTGTACTTTGATGACATTTGTGTGACTGGGGATTCGGAGGTCGAGTCATACCAGCATCTTGAGGAGGTGCTTGACAGATTGGATAGGGCAGGACGCACGGTTGAAGAAGGAGAAGTGTGTTTTTGGTGCTGAAGAAGAAGTGGTCTTCTTGGGTCATAAAATCAGCAAGGAGGGGATCAAGCCGCTGGATGACAAAGTTCAGGCATTGGTTCAGGCAAAACCACCGGAGAATGTGCAACAGCTGAAGGCGTACTTGGGTTTGCTGAATTACTATGGCAGGTTTCTGAAGAATCTATCAGGAGAGTTGCAACCTCTTCACAAGCTTTTAAAGAAAGGTATGAAGTGGAGTTGGGGTCAGGAGCAACAGGCATGTTTTGAGAAGACCAAAAAGATGATCCTTTCAGCCAGGGTTCTTGTGCATTATGATCCTAATCGCAAGATTGTACTGCATGTGGATGCGTCTCAGTACGGGTTGGGGCAGTGATTTCACACATCATGGAGGATGGAACAGAGCATCCAGTTGGATTTGTCTCCCGGACGTTAAATGCGGCAGAAAGGAATTATTCTCAGCTAGACAAGGAGGGTGCTGCTGTGGTGTTTGGTCTGAAGAAGTTCCACAAGTTTCTGTATGGAAGGAAGTTAGCATTGTGACTGATCACAAACCTCTGTTGTCTCTGTTTGGCGAGAACAAACAGATTCCGGTGATCGCGTCTCCCAGGATCCAGAGATGGGCTGTCATTCTCAGAGCATATGAGTACACGATGGTGTATCGACCAGGCAAGGACCACATGAATGCCGATTGTTTTTCTAGGCTACCCTTGCCAGAGACTGAAGAATTGGAGCCTGAGGACAGAGTTCTCATGATTGAAGAGATTGAAGATTGCTCCTTTTTTTTGTCTGCCAGACAAATTGCAGAATGGACTTGGCGTGACCCAGTTTTGTCACGAGTTCATCAGTACCTCCTGAGAGGTTGGCCCAGTGATGACTCCAGCAAGGAGTTGGCTCCATATAGGTGTCGCAAGGCAGAGCTGAGTGTTCAGGATGGCTGTATCCTTTGGGGTGCCTGTGTCATTGTTCCTCCAAAGGGGCACAGTAAAGCCATGCAAGAGCTGCACGAGGCTCATCCAGGCATCAACATGATGAAAGGTCTAGCACGTAGCTATGTATGGTGGCCAGGGATGGATTCTGAGTTGGAGGAAATGGTACGAAGATGTTCCGTGTGCCAAGAGCACCAGAACTCTCCTGCTCTGGCACCACTCCATCCTTGGGAGTTCCCAGATGGACCATGGAAACTGATTCATGTTGATTTCGCAGGACCAGTGCGGGGTCAGATGCTTTTGGTCGCTGTTGACGCCTATTCCAAGTGGGTGGAGGTAGCTTTGATGAAGAAAACAACCTCGTGGGCAACCATTCAGAAGCTGAGGGAAATATTTTTCGCCAGGGGCTACCAGATGTGCTGGTATCAGATAATGGCACAAACTTCACTTCCAGAGAGTTTGAGGATTTCCTCAAGAGTAATGGCATTGCATGTGAGGACTTCTCCATACCACCCATCCAGCAATGGTCTTGCTGAACGAACAATTCCAGTCTGTAAAGAAGGGCATTGCCAAAGTCTCTGGTGACTGTTTGAATACCAAGCTCCAAAAGTCCCTGTTAATATACAGGATCACACCTCAAACAACCTACTGGATTGTGTCCTTCAGAGCTTTTGAACAAGAGGAGGTTGAAAACCCTTTTGGATTTGATGCACCAAAACTTGCAAGGCAAGGTTCAAAAGAAGCAGTCTCAGATGAAAGCTCGTCATGATGACGGAGCAAAAGAGCAATCAGTCAGCATGGGTGATCCTGTCAGCTTGAAGAATTTTGGAAGGGGTCCAAAGTGGCTTCCAGGCACTGTTATCAACACTCAGGAGCTGTTGGCATTGAGGTGGCATTAGCAGATGGACGTGTAGTTAGACGTCATGTGGATCATATTCTGAGACGTCAGAGTGCACAGTTGGTACCAGAATCTTAGCGCAAGCAAGAAGCGCAAGTGCCAGAGTTTGGAAAACAAGAGCGAGTTGGAGACTTTCAAAATACTCAAAGACCTGAGTTTGAAAGCCTGCAGGAAGCTGTTGAATCTGAAGGGATATCTGACACTGATACCTCTCTTATTCTGGTGGTGCCAGGTCCTTGTGAAGACATTGATCCAATTCCTGTGTCACCCGTTGGCCCATCAGTGACTCGGACTCCAGAGTCTAGACAGTCTGGGAGAGAAAAAAACCTCCCTGCATATCTTAAAGATTATGAGCTGAGCTTGGCCCTTGATTAACAGTACATTCAACAGCACATACACGCATTTGTCTGTATTTTGTTTTCTTATTCATGCCTAGACAACATGTGACTGTAGTTTCTGTGTTTTAGCTGATTGTTTGCAATTAAGAATTGGTTCCAACTAAGAACTGGTTCCAACTAAATGTCAAATTATCTGTTATGATATATACTTTTTTAATTGTTCAAATAGAATCATAGTGTGTTTTCCATCTTAAGGGTAAAGGAGTGTTATGTAGTGATCCCAAGGGAGATCACCTTGATTATCATGTGAATGTTTTGGGGGCGCCAGAATAAACCTGATGGCCAGAACCAGACAAATTGTTTTGTCTCATGTTGTTACGATACAACAGCTTTACATAAAAACCAAGCCATTCTGGGTTCACAAACCCCATTTCTCTTCAAATTGTCCAATGGCAAGAAACCTCTTCTTTCCTTTCAGATACCAAGTAACAGTTCCCAAGACAAGGCACTGTGTAAGTCACCTAAATTAATAACTTACTTGTCGATCGATTGCAGGATCCACATCTAACCTATCGGTAGAATTTTAGAAGCGATTCCGTTCACGATTAAAACAAGAATAAACGATCGAAATTCAAGTTCGAGGTATAAAACTTACAGTGAAAATTATCAAATATGTTCACACAACCCATACACACCCTAAGATCAGTGACATATGTGCCTACAAAAACAATAGTTTAGCGTTCAGCTCTCTCATACTTTCGTCCTCTTCTTTTGTTGTTAATTAATCTCTATCCCCCCCCCCCCCCCCCAGCTCTCTCTCTGTCTCTGTCTCTCTGTCTCTGTCTCTCTGTCTCTGTCTCTGTCTGTCTGTCTGTTTCTCTCTCTCTCTCTCTCTCTCTCTCTCTCTCTCTCTCTCTCTCTCTCTCTCTCTCTCTCTTCTTTCGTGGTGTGTCGGACTTGGCTTTTGTTGCGTGTTTTTGTTGCGCTCCGTGAAACTGTTCTTACTAGAGCAGAAGCGTTTTTTTTCTGACTTAGAATTTTTTTCCTTCTTTTTTCTTCTTTCCTTGTTTAAGATTACTTTTTAGAACTGCGTTGTTAATGTAGATATGGAAAAACCTTTAAATTTAGAGATTCTTTTGAAGAGTCAAACCCAAGATTTTAGAAAATGTGTGCACGAAGTTTTAGACATCTCTGTTTAAAAGACGTGACAACGCAATTTTCGGAGCAGCTGGATACAGCAATGCGTGAGTTGCGATGCAAATTTCACGAACTTCACAGCAAAACTCTAGCCCTCGAACAAGCAGTTACATCGGCCACTTCAGAAAGAAAGGAACTGAAACACTCTATTTTCCGAATTGACCAGAGGCTGTCAAAAATCACAGAAAACTTCGCTGAAAAGTCGGATAAACTGGAAATGTTCTCGCGAAGAGACAATATTATTCTTTACAACGTGCCGCGCTCAAGGAATTCTGAATCATATGAGGAATGTTTTCAGACTGTGTTACATGTTTTGGAAGGAACAGTAAAAGACAAACAGTGGTGTCGTGATGATATCATTCGGGCGCATCGCCTCGGACAGTATGACAGGGGAGGTCGACCTCCACCCATCATCGTGAAATTGGCTCGTTGGTCTGACAAGATGGCAGTGCTGACGCATGGTAGAGAAACACTAAGGAAGAAGAAAGTGACGGGTGTCTGGAGACCTAACGGACAGGCAGAGAGACACAGTGCAGTATTCCCGCCGCCAAGGTTTGCATTTCTTTCTACCGAGGCAACAAACTGGTGGTGGAGCAACAGAGGGAGACACACCGTCAACACCAAGAACATCTCGGTATGGGCGCAGGCGCTGGTTACCATGAGAACGGGTCCTATTGAGGTGACAGGGCCCCACCGACACACGCATACCGAGGAGACTGGGCTTACCAACGTGAGGACGGGGCCTACCAACGTGAGGAAGGGGTCTACAGACACAAGGATGGGGCCTACCGAGGAGATGGGGCCTTCCGACGCCAGGACTGGGCCTACCGAGGAGACGGGAGCTACCGAGGAGACAGGGTCTACCAACGTGATGACTGGGCTGACCGTCGTGAGAACGGGGCCTACCGGCGTGAGGACAGGGCCTGCTGGCGTGAGGACGGGGTCTACCGACGTGAGGATGGGGCCTACCAAGGGGACGGGGCCTACCGGCACGACGACGGAGCTTACCAACGCGAAGACGAGTCCTGTCGCCGAGCGGATGGGGCCAATCGATCAGACGGGGCCTACCCAGACGGGAACCGGGACTACTGGAGGAACAGGGCCTACTGTTACGAGGACGGGGCCTTTCAATGTGAGAACGAGTCAACCTACGACTACAGCACCAGGCCAGGTGGCAACACCGGCCAAAGACGGGGTGTGGACAGTGTGTTGGCTGCAGTGTCGATACAACAGGGATACAGTGAGGGACGTACTGGTGACACAAACTGTGAGTACAGAAGCGAGAGTGAGCGATACGATATCAGTGGCAGCTGGAACTACAATTACCATCCACACCCCCCTACAACTATTTGTCAACAAAAACGAATTTCCCCTCTTACCAAAGAGACAGAAACAGTGTTTTAATCCCTGTGCCTGAGAGTAATGTACCAAAAGCATGTAACAGTGTAAGTGAGAGCAATGTCATTTTAGAATCATGGCCCATTCTCTCCGCTGTTTCAAATGTTGTGCAAAACAGCAGCACATGTGTGCCTGACTTGGACATTGTAGGCAGTGCGACATTAGGTGATCATTGTGAGTTTGAGCACCGTGAATGTGAGTACGAGAACACAAATGATAACCGAGTGTGCACGACTCCATGTAGTGAACAAAATATGACAGAACAAACAACTGCACAGACAGTTGACGAACAGAATCCTGATGGAAATGACACAGAAATAACTGACATACAAAATGTAGACAGCGATGTCGAGCAAATTGTCGAGACATCTGACGAACCGTGTCCAGACTTAATTAATGAGCATGAATCTGACATAGCTGCCGCCACTGACGTGGTTGACGTACAAAACGAGCAAAATGCCGACATAGCTGACGACAAAGACAGAAAAATGACGAATCTACCCCAGCAAGACAAAAATACAGACTGACAAAGACTCTGACAAAGATTCTGGAATAACCCCCCACACCCTAACTCAGAATGGAACGGTGAAGTACAAACGTCTAACACACAAACAGACCTGGCAAAGCCAACAAGAAACATCAGTGTAATGACCAGATGAGGCAAAAAGACAACAACGATAAGAAGACAAACACAAATGGTAGGCGCAAATCCGCACGAAACACATCTCAACGGGACCCTGACAATAGACCGAGAAGTGCCACGTGTACCAGTGTGGCAAGTAAACGCCAAGCCACAATCCATGAAGTGACCAATAAAGACTCCTTACCTGTCAATCCAGACACTGCACAGGGATTTGGCCAGGCCCATATCGTGAGATCTCTTAAACTCGTGACTTACAACATTGAAGGACTGTCACACGTTTTTGATACGGTCTTCGATCTTATTTAAGTAGCTTTGATTTTTGTTTGCTTGTAGAACTTTTGCTACTCACTTTCCAGACATTTATTTCCTAGTTTTAAATCTTTCATAATTCCTGGTGTTAAGCTATCCGACGGTATAACAGCCAGATTATCAGGTGGTTTGACTCTCCTTGTCAAAAAGGAATTAGCAACCTATGTGGAACAAGTTTGTAGAATATGACAATATAATAGTTATGAAAATGGCTAAAGAATTGTTTAACACAGATTCTCCTACAATTTTGATCGGAACGTATATTCCACCCATGAACTCTCAGTATTATCAGGACACGAAATATCCAATGGCGTGGCCCTCTTAGAACAGTGTATCCTAGATCTGATGGAAACGTTTGGAAATGTACCACTTTTTCTTTTGGGCGATTTCAACGCACGAACTGGGGGAGAGAACATTTGTGAGAGGGATGATGATGGGACGACGCTGCTGCTTTGGAAGGGGGGTGATGATCAAGCGTCTTTTCGTACGTCTAAAGACACTGTTTTAAATGAATTTGGTGTATATTTGTTGAATGTTTGTGATTGTTTTGAGTTATTCATTTTGAATGGGGCTGTTAAAGGCAATATTGATCTTGGCAACTTTACATACATTTCTCCGACTGGATGTAGCATTGTTGACTATGCCATAATGTCAAAACGTTTAATTAGTCACTGTGTTTCTTTTTGCATGTCAGACCAAGAATAGAGTCAAAACATATGCTGTAGAAGTCATATTGAAGTCACAATTTAGCAGCTCCACTGGTGATACTTTTTCCAGAAAAAATCGTACGCATTTGAGAAATTAATTTGGGATGGAAGTAAAATTGAAGAGTTTAGAAAATATTGAATCAGACGATTTCAAGCTCCGCTTGGAAAATGCTACTCTTGTTGTCCACGATGACGTAAACAAAGCCATTGATATTTTTAATGATGCGTTGCTTCAATGTATGAAGAAAACTAGTGTAGTTGGTAAAGAAAAATCAAATGTATGGTTTGACAAAGAATGTCGGCAAAACAGAAAGGAGCTCAGACATGGTCTGCGACAGTTATATTGTGTTCGTACAAATAAGGATATCGAAGACATAGACAATATTGAAAATGTTGACCAAGAAGAGAGGTTTAAGGGCAGATTACAACCAAAAACGTAGAGATTACAAAAGGTTATTAGAATATAAACGAAAACAACATCGGCAAGAAGTTTTAGAATCTCTCAATGAAAATATTAAGAACTCTTCTGCCTTTTGGAATAAAATTAAGTCCTGTGTGTATAAGAAACCTGCTACAAATGCTATTTCTGACAAAGACTGGTACAACCATTTTTGTGACGTATTTCAGTCTGATGTAAATATAGACAATGTAGAAAACGCTAACAATGAAAACGAGTCCCAGCAGAGTGAATGCTTTAATCACTTCAACACAGAGACTCTTGAACGCGAAATCACTGAATCTGAGGTGTATGCAGCTGTCTGCTCCTTGAAGAATGGAAAGCAGCAGGGCCCGACGGAATTATTGGGGAAATTTTAAAATTCGATGTGTACTATTGCTCCCTTTTTAGTTATTTTATTCAATGTCTTATTTGCTTCGGGGCAGTATCCTTTGCAGTGGACAGAAGCAATAATACAACCACTCTTTAAAAAGGGTGACACTAATTTACCAGATAACTATAGGGGAATTTCCATATTGAACATCTGCAGCAAAATTTACAGCCATATACTAAACGCTAGGTTAACCAAGTGGATAGAGGATAATAACGTTATTAATGATTGTCAAGCTGGCTTTAGGAAAAAATATAGTACAATTGACCATATATTTACATTG
>JADBJO010016321.1:0-5000 GCA_016801955.1 Conus betulinus | reverse complement strand
TACCCCACTGATGAACACACACACACACACACACACACACACACACACACACACACACACACACACACACACACACACACACACACACACTCACTCTCTCTCTCCCACACATTCACACACCAACGCTTACACACTCATGGTGTCCATGGACTCTGTAATTAACACGCTGGCATCACCCCACTGATGAACACACACCAACGCACACACGTCTACAGTATACGCTGGGGACCCTGAGAGATTCAAAGTCTTATCTCAGTTGACACGTGTTTCATCTTTTGTGTCTCTTATTGGAAAGACCCAGTATGCGTTTGCCCCCGATCTCTAGGAGTCTTCGCGATGTTGGCCTTGAAATTATTCCAATGTTTGTTTGTTTGGTGATGTTCCTTGCTCTTCCCCTTAAGTCTGGATGTGTGGCCACTTCCTCTCTTGATGTTCAGATCTGAAAGATACTCTATGGAATAGTGGCTTTTGCTCTTGTTTGCTTGAGTGATTTTTCTGTTGAGGTCTGCTAGGCCTTTAGTGTAAACATTGTACAAAACAGGGGAAATATGTGAACCTTGAGGTAATCCCGTAGAAAGTTTGTGATGCTCAGAAGTCCAGTCACCAAACCGTAGGATGACGTTTCGCTCCCGAAGTGCCGCTGCTATCCATCGTGTAAGTGTCTTACTGACTCCATAGTCAAGGAGTAGTTCAATGAGAAGTGAGAACCGGACTTTGTTGTATGAATCTTCCAGATCTGTTGCGACAGCTAGTGTTTCTTCCTTTCTTTGGAATCCGTCGTACGTTTCATAGCCAAAAGCAGCCGCATTTTCCCATGTATTTTTACCTGTTCTGTAGCCTCCTTGGTTTGATGGGAGGAGGATTTGTCGACTTTCAAGATCTCTTGCGAGTTTTCTTGCTATGATTCGTTCCATGAGCTTTTTCTGCTATATTTTGCATGGCGAGTAGCTGATGATGATCTTTTTCCTGGCTTTGGTAAAGCTTTCAGGTAGCTGTGTGTCCAGTCTTCTGGGACATAACCTTTATCAAAATTTCCCTGGTAGAGACTGAAGTTTGGCTGTCTCCTCATCTGAGAGCTGTTTGATATCTGCATACCGTACTTTGTCTGGTCCTGGAGCACTATCCTTGGTGCATCTAGCTATTGCGTCATCCAGTTCAGACTCTGTGATTTCATCGTCAATGCCAGTCTGAGCTAGGTGTTTGTTTAACTTGGTCAATTTTTTTCTTCCTTTCCGTCAGATTTCTTTGATCACGCTTAACTTTTAAGTAGAGCCAACTCTTTCTCTAAATTTGTCTTCAGTTTTGTGATCCCATCAGCGTCTAAGATATCTGGGGTTGCGTTTGTTGTGTTTTTTCCTTCCATGCGATTATAAAAGTGCCAGAACTGAGTCAGTGTTGTGTCATAATTACGTGGCAGACAAATGTTGCCACTGGGCTTATATTTGCTTCTGCAGCTACTCTTTCGAATTGTTCAGTCTTCTGATTCATGTCTGTTTTCAAAGCTAGATCAGGGCAAGGTTTTCTTCTTTCTCTCTGCCAAATTCTCACAGACTTGCGTTTCTCTTTCCAGGCTGTTTCTGTGTCTATATTCCACCAAAGGTGTTGGGCGATTTGTTTGGTTGTAGCATTGTTTCTTTTGCATCTTCTACTCCTTAGCGTTCCTATGATATCCCCTTCATTGTTGTTATATTGAAAAGGGCCCTATTGTTTCGTTTGTGTAACTTTCGATGGTTTCTGTAAACTGAACACAACAGGGAAATGGTCACTTCCATGACGAAGAAATGCTTCCACACTCATACCCACTGTGAATTTTGGTCCAAAGTCAATGACACTGTCAGTATCACCCTGCCTCCCTGTATGTGTTGGGGATGATGATGTCAGTGCACTAAGAAGTACTTCATCCAACATCGCTTCCAGCACAATTCCCTCAGGACTGGTACCATGTTGATCCACATTTTTGAGGGTGCATTAAGATTTCCACATAGTATGACAGAGTCTCCAAATTCATACTCTATACTAGTCACATAAAGTTAAGCACAGGCCTTTGCACACAGGGGGTTGATTCATCCCTTCAAAAAACATTGTTTTTTTTTTTTGTTATGCGGCAACCAATGATGGAATCTCACACAGCAGTGTGTAATCCAGCCTGTGTCAAACTGGTAGTGCGCACGGGGGTCTTGGTGACCTCGTTACCGCGCGGGATAAAAAGTGCAAAGTTGCGTTAACTGTGCCTGTTTTGCATCAAGCTTGCTGGCGACACAAGATGTGTAAAATGAAAAATTCTTTTTTCCCGTGCAAGAGCAGTCTCTCAAGTGAGTTTTATGCCCCTTCTTTTGGCTGTTTAAGCGCGGGGTTGGTTACTGTCAGCCCTTTTCTCACCATGCCACCACGAAGAAAACTTAGCACCTTTGACAAAACCAGGGCGATTGCGTGGGATACAAGATGGCATTGCAAAGGCTGAAGTGGCGCGACGACTTGGTGTGCATCATTCAGTTATTGTTAGACTGAATCAGCGTTTTAGGGCGACCAACAGCGTTGAAGAGAGGCCACGGTCAGGTCGGCCTAGGCAGACTACTCCCAGAGAAGATCGTTTCATCGAGAGGCAGGCCCTATTGCAGCGGGATACCACTTCCACCAGCATCCAAAGGCAGCTTCGTATGGCAAATAACACCATCCTCAGCCGTCAAGCCATACGAAACCGTCTTCACCACTTCGGCCTCAGATCACGTCGCCCAGCTGTTTGACCACGACTGCTAGCAGCCCATAGGCTGGCTCGCCGAGCTTTCTGCCATCGTCATGTGAGATGGAACCAACAACAGTGGTCCCAGGTCCTCTTTTCAGATGAGTCGCGGTTTAGTCTTGAACACAATGACGGCCGAACTAGAGTTTGGAGGCGTGTTGGTGAACGTTACATTGATGCAGCTGTTCGCCAGACCAGGGCCTTTGGGGGATGATCTGTTATGGTATGGGGTGCCTTCAGCCTCCACCACAAGACACCACTCTACCATATTGATGGAAACCTCACAGGCATCCGCTATCGGGATGAAATCCTGGCGCCTTTCGTTGTTCCGACCATGCAACGGATAGGACCCATGGCAGTCTTCCAAGACGACAATGCTCGGCCACATAGGGCCCGGGTGGCCGAAAACTTCATTGTGCAGGCCGGCATCAACAGGATGATCTTCCCGACCTCAATCCCATCGAGCATATGTGGGATGAGTTGGGGAGACGTGTGAAGGAGAACCATCCACCTCCCAGAGACCGCCAGGATCTCTTCCAAATGCTGCAACTGGAATGGCAGAGAATCCCTCAGAGAGTCATCAGAACACTGGTCAACTCGATGAGGAGTCGCTGCGTGGAATGTCTCGCCAATGGCGGTGGCCACACCCACTATTGAAATGATTTTGTGAACTGAACAGATTTTGCGAACTTTGATTTCGACCCATCCTCTGTTTAATTGTCTGTAAATCAACAACCGTTCATTCGATCCCAATGAAATTCAATGTACGTTGGAACAAGATAATGAATTAAATCTGTTCCCAATTTCAAAATCGTGGCTTTTATATTTTGGAAATTATGCGGGTACATGTAAACTGTGCTTAACTTTATGTGACTAGTATATTTCCTCCAGAAAGGTCCAATCCGTTTTTGATGTGTGGATACCTGGATGTATATATGCATTGATGACAACAAAGCTTTTCTTATTACCATCCGGTCTTTCTACCCTCACACCCATTAGCTCAAGTGTGCCGGTACACCATTTTTCCAGAGTATAATGAAATTAGAAATGGTTGTTCTGCCTTCAAGTCTTTTTTCGGTCAAACGCAAAACCTCCTTGGTATTTAATCGTCTGAAAATGTAGACATTGTTACTCATTTGCTAAGTTTGTGTCGGAAGCTTTTCGATTTAGATAGAGAGAGAAAAAAAAAATATGTAGGCTGTGTTTGTAGATCATGATTATGCAATAAGTTACTTATTGTGATGAGAACATTGTTTGATGAATGGTCTTTTTCTTCATTTTCCAGTTATTAGTACTGTTCAACTGTTTTCTGTGTATACGCTTGTTTTTGACTTGCATTTCTATTGTTGACAGAGTTTGGCAACAGTAAGTGGAAATTGCACATGCATTCCCTTGGCGTAAGGGTTGTTTTAATATTGTCAATAAAACATTGTCATTGTAATTGTCAGTGTCAGTGTCATTCTCTCTCTCTCTCTCTCTCTCTCTCTCTCTCTCTCTCTCTCTCTCTCTCTCTCTCTCTCTCTCTCTCTCTCTCTCTCTCCCCCCCCCCCCCCCCCCCCCCCTCAGTGTAAGTGTTAACAAAGGTGTAAGTATCAGTGTTAGTGTGTGTGTATATGTAGGCTGCGTGCAGATATGGTTGTGCGTGTGTATGTGTATGTTTTTGTGTGTGTGTGTGTGTGTGTGTGTGTGTGTGTGTGTGTGTGTGTGTGTGTGTGTGTGTGTGATCTGTCTGGACTTTATATCAATCTAGTCGTATAAATGATATACCGAATGCCGCACAATGTCATTCTACGTCTCATAGAGTTCTTCTCTTCAACAAATGTTTGTAATGCAAGTCCCCTGAAATAGTCTATGCTCGCTATTCTGGGGCTGCAGGTTCGAATCTCTGTCGGGACGTTTTTGTACAGGGGGCTTTGTTTCATCCCTTAGAGCTCACATTGGTCCTGTGCTTTGAATGACACCATGAACTGATCTTCCATGTGTGAATGCACGACTCATCTTTTCCACAAACATTAATTCATATCACCAACTTTCAGAAGAGAGGGCCAATTTGGCCGTTGGTATGGATGTCACACTCACACACACACACACACACACACACACACACACACACACACACACACACACACACACGCACACACACACACACACGCACACACACACATACACACAAGCGTGCGTGCGCCCGCACACGCACTCACGCACGTACATACCACACAAACAAACACACACTAACAGGATTGCTTACACATAGAAACAC
>JADBJO010016320.1:32606-40827 GCA_016801955.1 Conus betulinus | reverse complement strand
GCACAGCAGACCTCCCAGAATGGAATGGTCACCCAGAGATTATCAGCAAGAGTGGCATGAGACCAGACATAGTATTACACTCTCAGTCAACCAAGCAGCTGATCATGATCGAGCTCACGGTGCCATATGAGAACAGAATGGAGGCAGCTCAGATCTACAAGACTGAAAAGTATGCTGATCTGGCAAACAGCCTGAGGAGAGAAGGCTATCAGGTCAAAGTCCTCACTGCAGAAATTGGAGCTAGGGGGTTTGTGGGGAACGTCTGCATACAGCCTCATGAAACAGCTCTCAGTTGCAGGGAGGGAAAAAACCAAAGCCCTGAAAGCAGTGGCAGAAACGGCAGAGAGGTGTTCAAGTTGGATCTGGTCAAGGAGGAACAAAAGTGAACTTCATAAGGCTTAACTTTCCTACAAATATCAGGTGTCCCTGTGGCTCAGTGGTTAGTGCGCGAGTCATTAAGTGGAAATGAGCATGTCCAGAAGGGCATGGGTTCGAATCCCAGTCATGGCTCATCCCAAGATGGGAAAAAAAAGGGCAGCAGAGGGACATCCGGAGTCATGAACCGGGTGTGGCCCAACCCCCCTAGAGTGTCAGGAGATAAGGGCCGAAACACTCGCTTGAAGGGGGCTTCTCTTCTGAGGACTCTCTGCTGCCACGTTCTCCATACAAAAATGTTTGTTTAGAATCTCAGCAGACATTTCCTTAGGGATAACAGTTGCCTTATCAATACATTTATTGGTAAGAATATTTATGGCTTTCCAAATAGGTTTGGAATTATTCTGCGGACAGCTGAAATTAAGTTTTTGAATTAATTCCTTTTTGAATATATCGATGTAACCTTGTTTCTTTGTTTCTTATATTCTTCAAATTGCCTATTTTCAAGAGATTATTCCTTATATGTATGGCTTCTTCAATTTCTTTAGATAGCCATGGGGTTTGGGTGAATATCTTACCCTTTTTGTGACAAATGGGGCATGTTTATTGTATATATCAATGAAAATTCTGTGCCAGAGTTCAAAAGCTTGGTCAGGGTCTGTATACTGATAAACATAGGCTAATTGTGATTCTGCTAAATCTTTAAGGAAAACATTCTTATCAAAACTGCTAAAAGATCTATATGTAACAGTTTTATGTCCAGGTTTAGGAAATATTTCATGTTCTTTTTAAACCAAGTTACGCATATGGGTAAAATGATCACTACAAACCACAGTAGGGGGTACATATTTCAATAATATTTTGTACTTGGTTAACATAAATATGATCTAATAAAGTTTTCGATGTAGAAGTAATGCAGGTAGGAGAATTAACTAATGTGTGACAGCCCAAAATTTACGAAACGTTGATTCCATTGGGGATTACTTTTACAAAGATCTGTATTGAAATCTCCAAAGAGGACGACTTCGTAATTTGTGAGTGAAACGTCTTCCATCATGTTGTGAAATTTATCATACCAATTGACATGTTCCGCTGGGTTCCTATACAGAAATCCAATAAGTAATAGTTTGTTGTTTTTAATCTTAACTTCAATCCAAATCGATTCAACGCCATGACTTTCGAAAGCTGTTACACGTTGATAAGTTAGAGAAAGACTAGAATAAAGTATCAAACCTGTTTGTAAAGGACTACTGTGTCAAGGCGAATGTGATGGTACCATGGTGTTGAAAGCTCAGAATCAGATGATTGATTTGTTAGTCTTGTTTCAGCACAGCAAAATATATAGAATTGCTTTCCAGAATTAAATAAGATGGAGGAAAGTTCATCACGCTTGTTCAGTATATGATTAATATTTAAGTAGCCTATTCTAAGACCCTCTTTACTTAGCCAGTCATATACAGTCGACATTTCAGATGAGAAAACAATTTGCCACAGGTACTAGATCAGTGAAATTCGATTTACAATCCAAAAGGAAACAACAATCAAAACAAACGAATTGGCAAAAGTCACACTAGAGCTAAAAGCATGCAAAATACATTATGGTAATGAAAAAGAATGCAAAAATAAATCTATTATGGTAACTCATCAAGTCAACAAACAAGTTATTTCAGACTGACCGCCCAAATATCCTCAATAACTAGAAAAGGCAAGAAATAATTGTCCCGGTCCGAGGGAGACAGTTCAATGCCGCCGACATGACTGTGATAACATGAACACAGCCTTAAAACAAAACACAAGCACTTAATAACATACATGTACTATGATAAAAAAGGGAAGAAAGCATTCATTTTTTTCCCTTTCTTTTCTTCACCCACCACATGAACATGAAAGACCTATACGTTTAAAACCAGTTTAAACAATATCCATAAAGAATAGTTTACAACTACCATGCTGATTAAGTGTTTTGGTAAGCCAGCTGTGATGCCATGTTCAGAATTTGTTGGGCATACTGGCCAACAGGGTTGTAAGGTTGAGGCCAGTCCTTATGATTATAAGGGGACTGAGGCCACATAGGCGAGGAAATAGGATTAATAGAATTTCCTCCATGGGTCTGTCTTGGAAATGGTCTAGATCTGGCAACCATTGCAAGTGGTGGAGATGGAAATTGGAAGGGGGGGGGGGGGGGGGGGGGGGGGGGGGGGGGGGGGGGGGGGGGGAGGGGGGGTATGAAGGGGGGGGAGGGGGGGGGGGGGGGTGGGATTGCCAATTTGCTTTTGTCTATCAAAGGAACGTGAAAAGGAAAGAGAAGAGGTTGGAGCTTCAAAAAGGGCACTGGGATTTCCTCTTTCTGACAACTGGCTACCTTTGGGCAAACAAGCCGACGTATCTGAGACCTCTCTCGTTCTCTTTGGAGGACTACTTTCATGAGGAGGACCTACAAGGTCAGGGGCCATCCTGTCAGGGCCTATCCTGTCCTGGGCCATCCTGTAGATGCCAACCTGTCAGAGATTATCTGGCCATTAGGGAGGGAGGGTAACCTGGGGAAATGGAAGGACGTTTCTGAAATTTACAGCCAGAGAGGCTGTCCCTTTCTGATTGGGGTGAGTGGCATCACTGTATGCCGTTTTTCGTGGGGCACCACTTCTGGCCACAAAGGCATCGTGATTGTCGACCAGGTCGACTTTCATGCTGCTTGTACAGGCTGAGTACATGTTTTTGTTAGATGACACTATGCTGTTATTCAGCTGGTGTCGGCCTTGGACAGGAATGATAGAGCTCAGAGCAATATAAGCAGCAGGAAAACAGGTCTGACACAGCTCAATGAGTTCACGCCATACCTGAATAGAATAGGACCACTAGGACAATCGTTTACTCCAACATGGAGAATGAGAGTCTTAATATGTTCTTGTGTTTCTTGTTTTTCTGTGTCTTTTAACCATTGAATAATGTCCTGAACTTTAAGCCTGGTATACAGGGGTCTGTGTTGGTCTGAAGCCTCTTTGGGTTTATGTATCTGATAACTGAATCGCCTATCATTAGGGATGAAGTTCTGTTTTGGAATTTTAATGCGAGCCAGAATCTGTTGTGGGGATTTCTTTGGTTCATCTGAACTTGCATTTTGTACAGAATCCTGTATCCGTGAAAAGCCTTCAACGTTATCCTCTAATTTTGCCAGAGACTGCTGGCTCTTTTCAGCATTAGCTAATAGGTCTTCACTGGCTAGGACCTCAAAAGGATTATGGACTGGCAAGTTAGGCATCAAGACTGTCGATGGAAATGAAGGACGGGAGTTGGAATCACTGACAATATGATTTCGATTTAACACATTTTTGGAGACTTCATTTTGGAAGCGCTATCCATATCAATGTTAGTAAAACCAGGAGAAAGGGCTGTACCACTGAGTGTGTTGGGAGAGGAAACAGGAGATAAGTCAGTGTCTACAGGAAAAGACACTGTGTTCTGTTGTACCTGTACACTGGAGCTGGGACATTTCACAATCTCAGAATCACGGTGTGTGGACATATTTTCTGACAGTACAGCGTTTGCTGGAGAGTCAACATCACACGGGTCATACTGGGTAGAAACACTCATCCTTGCAATGCCATTTGGATAGTTAACATCATTAAGATCACATTGGATACAAACACTCGTGGACTTAGTTTTCTTAGCTAATTGCTTAATATCATAATAAAGAGTGCCAACTTGAGTTTTTAACGGATGATTTTCATTTGATAAACTTTGAATTGTCGTGTCTAGTTTTGAAATGGAAGTTTCAAGAACCTGAATGTGTGAATCCAATGACTTTGTTTTGTGATCAAAATGGAGCTCAAGTTTATTTTTGATAGCAGCTTTGGAATCTTCAAGCTTTGATACAAACTGGTCCACAGTTCTTTCTGTTGGATAAATGAATCATCAAGAGTGGTTTCAATGCCAGTCAGTTTGTCATGCACAGAACTGTCTGCAGGGTTAACGAAGCAGAGTGCTTGTCTATGGATTCTTTTAGAGAGTTTATGATTTCTTGTCTTTGGAGTAGACTGACTGCTTTGTGTGCGTGAGTTTGAGTGTACTATTGCACATGTTTGCCTGTCTTTTCCATGTACTGTTGACTGAGTGAGAATTTCATCTGAAGAAGGAGAATCAGACAAGAGGTCACTCACACAATCGTCAGATACATTTACCTTTTATGGGGAGAAGGGAGTAGAAGGGGGGAAAGGGACTTTGTGTCATCAATGCACACGGGTGATGCAAAATGAATATCATAGTCATCTGCCCAGAAAGTCAATGGACTTGATGTAAGGACTTTCCTTAACGTACTTGTGTCTTCGTCCACGCAATGTGTCGCGATATCGTTTCCAAAACTTCACATTCTTCCCTGTCCCATTTGATACAGTCAGCTCCTTGATACAGCAAAGTTCCGTTTTACTGCCTGGTAAAATAGACAGTCATGGTAATGCGTTTGCTGTTCTGGTAATACAGACGTAGAACAGATTTTGCCAGACATGGTGGTGTGGTATCGCCTTTCCAACGTGGCAGACTGACAAGATTTCCATCACTGTCATAGTCACTGAATTCTGTTACAATGGAGTCATTAATAATGGCTGAATAGCGATAAAACAGGGTGTTTCTCCACACTAGACGTTCATGCTGAAAACAGGAAAACCTTTTCTGAATGCAGTCAAGTGTGGGCTGTAGTTTATTACACCTGAGATGTGGTGAGTCAGGCATGATAATTTAATTGGATATTATTGTGACAGCATAGTCCAGTCCCACTGGGACGGGGCACAGGGCGAAAGAACTCAGCACTTCATGACCAGGTTACGGCGGTTCTCACTGGCGATCAACATTGCACGCACTCTATTGTCTCCACAGCACGTGCAATTCAAATGCCCTTCACGCCCACTGTAGGACTTGTGAACACAGTTCACTATATTTTTTTCAACTTGTTCTTTACTCTTAGTAAATTATTAAATCGCTAATTAAGAAACAAGCCTCGTTAATCACAATTTTTGCACCATTCCATTCACATCACCTTCATACACCTTCATGAAAAATATCAATACGATACACCGCCTACATGCTGGTAAATTTTACCATTTTCGTGGACAACAAACGAAAGCGACCACTCGGCAGGCATTCCAGTTCGCGAGAGAGAGAGAGAGAGAGAGAGAGAGAGAGAGAGAAGAGACAGAGAGAGAGAGAGAGAGAGAGAGAGAGTCCAATCGTTATTCGCACTCCATATATATATATATATATATATATATATATATATATATATATATATATATATATAAATATATGGAAAGTGTGTGTGTGTGTTAGTGTGTGTGTGTTAGTGTGCGTTAATGTCTGTGTGTGTGTGTGTGTGTGTGTGTGTGTGTGTGTGTGTGTGTGTGTGTGTGTGTGCGCGTGTGTGTGTGTGTGCGTGTGTGTGTGTGTGTGTGTGTGTGTGTGTGTGTGTGTGTGTGTGTGTGTGTGTGTCTGTGGGTGTGTGTGTGTGTGGGTGTGTGTGTGTGTGTGTGTGTGTGTGTGTCTGTGTGTACGCGCGCGCGTGAGCGCATGTGGTGTGTGTGTGTGTGTGTGTGTGTGTGTGTGTGTGTGTGTGTGTGTGTGTGTGTGTGTGTGTGTGCGTGCGCGCGCGCGCGTGTGTGTGTGAGTGTGTGTGTGTGTGTGTGTGTGTGTGTGTGTGTGTGTGTGTGTGTGTGTGTGTGTGTGTGTGGTGTGTGCATTTGGATGTTAGTTGGATGTTAGTACAACCATGGGTTAATCTGACAATAAATTGGTCTCAGTCAGTCAGTGTGCATTTGGGATTTTGTGTGTTTTGTGAGGGATAGTGTTAGTGCGCGTCTTTATATGTATATTTATGTGTAGAAGTGGGGGTGGGGAGTGTGGGTGAGGGGGGAGCTGATGGATGAGAGCTTGTGTCAGTGCTGCCAAGAATAGTCTGCATACTTATTCATGCTGTTGTAGACTGTCTTTCAATTGTATGTGTAGGGTTATGGATGAAAGGACACATGTCAAATGAGTGTCATAGGTTCCCCCTCCCTCCCCCCCACCAGATACCTGCACTCACGCGCGCGCTCACATAAAGAGCAGCCGTGCTCATACACACACACAACGGGAAGAGAGAGAATATGCATGTAACTATGCTGAGATAGATAGATAGATAGAGAGAGAGAGAGAGGGGGGGGGGGGGGGGGAGAATGAGACAGACAGACAGACAGACAGACAGAGACTATCGATCATGCATGTAGGCTGAGCTGCTCAGAAAACGAGACGCAAACATATGAATACCAATACAATGCACTAAACATACGCATTTGACGTTGTGAATGAAACCATTGAAGCTTATTGTTGAACACATTACACCTGCTTTGTGAGAACCCGAGCGGTGTACAGTCTGGCTGAATGCAGTGCCTGCCTCGTGGAACTGACCTACATAAGCTGCTGTTACTTGCCAACACTGATCTTGTGGTGTGCAACACAACAACACGATCACCTGTCGTCTGCTTCAGGTCGCTCTGATCTCTTCCATTCAAAACAAGACGACGCCTATCAATCATATTCTGTCGTTATTACTGGAGCAACTTTCACAGCTTTCGGAACACGATTATTAGCAAGACATAGATTGTAATGGAAGTGAGTGTTCCAGTGCTCACTGGGGCTGACAATTTGGAGATGTTCCCATCAATGCCATTGAAACTTCCCCTGCTGGTCTGATTGAAGTTAGAGAACTGGACCCTTAATTTACACCCATCAGGGATATATTCGAACAAGAACACACCGTTTCAGAATCACACACACTCTGAAAAATGTCCAGTCCATTATACTGTGGATCTATCTGTTTTGATTTTTGATTTAGCTGTTTTACACAAAAAAATGTATTCTAGTCTTCAGGTGGTAGGTTCAATGATGTTGTACGTACATGTACATTTTTATTTGTTGGTTCATATATAGCTTACATTAGAACTTGAAGCATTTTTTTTCTTTGATAATCTTTTAAAGTAAATCATTAGTTATCTTTTCGTTGTTTTTTTTTTTTTTTTTTTTTTTCGAGTTTTTGTCACCCAAAGCAAATCTCTCATATATATATACCAATGTAAAAATTATCGCTATTCCTGGGGTATTTTGTAAGGATTGTTTCCAGCACACATTGTTTTAAATGGACGAATTTATTACAGACACTCAGGAAATGATGGTTCCAAAATTCTAGAACTTTCATCGTGGTCTGTAAATTGACAGGCTAGAGAAAAGCACACAAAAAATAAAATCTGGTAGAAAGTCAAAATTTGAGAGAGAGAGAGAGAGAGAGAGAGAGAGAGAGAGAGAGAGAGAGAGACGAAGAGAGAGAGAGAGAGAGAGTTAGTTTTGCATGTGTGCGTGCGTTTATATGTGTGCATGTGTGTACATTTTAGAGTTTTATGTGTTTTGTAAGTGCTTGTGTGTGTGTGCGTGCGTGTGCGCGTCTATGTGTGTGCGTATGTGTGTGTGTGTGTGTGTGTGTGTGTGTGTGTGTGTGTGTGTGTGTGTGTGTGTGTGTGTGTGTGTGTGTGAGCATGTGTAATGCTGTTGTGTAGTCTGTAATGGATTGCGTACATTAATTTGTGTTGTTGTTATAAGGACTGCCTTTCAATTATGCATGGCAATTTATTGAAACACTGTAAAACACATGTTCGTAGGTATTTCTCTCTCTCTCTCTCTCTCTCTCTCTCTCTCTCTCTCTCTCTCTCTCTCTCTCTCACAACACACACACACACACACACACACACACACACACACACAAACAAACACACGCACACACACGCACACACACGCACATACGCACACACATAGACGCGCACACGCACAC
>JADBJO010016320.1:0-22580 GCA_016801955.1 Conus betulinus | reverse complement strand
AACCTTGAAAGCTTAAAACTGTGAAATAAGGTGAAGCTGCATGAAAATGAGATAGCGGGCATCACCAGTAAAGCACACTGTCAATACAAACCAAACAAAACAAGCATAACACAACATTGTTTAGAAACATGGTTGCTGATATAAACATCCCAGGGTTAGTGACACAGTTAGCATATGAAGTCACATCACGCCATGTTGTCTGTAGACTGGCCGTCCATGGGAGCCATAGTGATGTTTACAGAGCTCACATGCATTGGACACCAGGTGAAAAGTCGTAGGGAACATTTCAGGTAAGTAAACAGGTTTCACAATTGTCAATGAGAAAAGAAAATGTACAGTATATCGCAGTTCCCCCTTGAGAGCAGGCTCACTGCGCTTTACCATAGACATGTACATATTTATAACTGAATGAATGAGATCCACGTACACACACAGACATGTACAGGTTTAAAACTGAATGAATGAGATCCACGTACACTACGTACAAATGCTCATTTAATCCTAAAAAGAAAGACAAGTTAGCACTGTGAGTCATTGAAAATAGATCCGCCAAACAAGTATAACTACATGAAAATCATACATCATATACACAGGCTGATGACACACACACACACACACACACACACACACACACACACACACGCACGCACGCACGCACGCACGCACGCACGCACACACACACGACACACACAACCTAAAGCCACAGTCACAACAGATACAAAAAGTACATGTAAATGTAAGTTAATTACTATTTACGTACATATGTTTAAATGAATGCAGTGAATGTAATAAGGCTGGGCTGATTAGGATGTGTTAAACTGAAATATATATGTTTTCATTGCTTTCATCAATGCAGAGTTTGATTTGATGAAGCGAATAGTTTTAGGTAGTGAGTTCCATTCTCTTGAGGCAGTGAATGAAAAGGCATTTTCTCCCAATGCCTTTGTGCCGGGCGTTGATGAACGTAGATGAACGGAGGCGTTGAGATGAAGGGGAGGCAAAACAGTACATCGGAAATATAAGCTGGCGAAGACTGAGAAGAAACTGTAGCACAGGAGGGATGGCATGTATTGAATGCGTGCTTCAGTGGGTGACCAATGTAGGGTTCGTAATAGAGCTGTGATATGGTTTCGTTTTTTTCTCCTTGAGTAAAAGCCTTGCAGCTGAGTTTGACACCTTTGGAGCTTGTCCACCACCTTTTAGGACATCCAGCAAGAAGGGCAATGCCAAAGTCTGGTCAAGACAAGACAAAAGCACAGACCAGTCTTTGTGCTGCTGAAGGTCGCCAGCTGGTGACGAATGGAATGTGTCTGGCGGACAGCTGCACAAGCAGATTTGCAGACAGGAATTGTGTGCTTGTGGAGTGACACGTCATCAGAGATAATGAATCCTAGGCAGCAGACAGAGGGGGAAACGCAATGTCCAAGTTTCCAACATGAACAGTGAATGGCGTGGGGCACACGACAGCATATACATACAGGCCAAGATGATTCCATCCAAAGTCATCACAGTAACGTTATGGTATAGCACAACAAAACACAGCTACTGTAAACACACTTTATACATTTTAAACATAGATCATGACACAGTAAACATCAACAGGACATGTGTTACACATACCTCATGACATATAACAGACATCAGCAATGAGTCTGACATAGTTATGACACTGGAGATATCAACAACACACGTGTTTAAACATAGTAAAGGCATGCTAGACATGTGATCGGCCCAGTAGTTTTGTCTGGAGGGAGTGGAACACATTTTGACCATGGACACACAGACACACAAACAGGCACACAGACACACAGACAGCATTTCTTCGTTCCCATTCTAAAGTACTCCCTGTTCTATAAGAACTTGGAGTACAAAAAAAACATGCTGTACAATAACAACGTAACATCACCCTCACAACGTTAACATCCAATGATCAACAAATAAACATTTCCGTTTGGAAACAACGTCATGGCATTTTCGGTCACCATACATTACTGTGCCATCAGAAATAACATGGATCTAGTTGCAAAGTGAGACGACTGCAGGCGGAAATCTAAACAAATCTTAAATAAATGTCAGCGAAACGCCCAGAGAAACGTGAACAAACGAGTCACAAGACAAAACACAGCGCGTTTCGACTTCTTAGGCCTTCTTCAGGTGAGACACAGACAAATAAAATAACGAAATTCACTTAGCTTTGATCGCTTTGGACCGTGCATTAAATGGCCGGCTCTAATTAAACGGCCAATTAATTTGCGAGCAGACGACTCGCACCACCTGTCGCCGACTGAGCAGATTTCACCATCCTCTTGTCCTGATGTCTTGCTGTAGAGAGTGCAGACTAATGTCTGGGCTTTTGTAGGGTTATGGGACGATCCAGTTTCTTGATACCATGAACAATGTTGTTCAACTGTTGCTTTCGTTCTTTCTTCAGCATTCTTTGATGTTTTGTAGTGCAGGCCGTCATCTGCTAATATCATCACTCCAGCAATTCCGTTTCTGTTGAGGTCTGCTTGGCCTTTAGTGTAAGCATTGTACAAAACAGGGGAAAGAGGAGAACCTTGAGGTAATCCCATAGAAAGTTTATGAGGCTCTGAAGTCCAATCTCCAAATCGTAGGATGACGGTTCGCTCCCGAAGTGCCACCGCTATCCATCGTGTAAGTGTCTTACTGACTCCATAGTCAAGGAGTCCACGAGAAGCGAGAACTGGACGTTGTTGTATGCATCTTCCAAATCTATTGCAACAGCTAGTGTTTCTTCCTTTCTTTAGAATCCTTCGTACACTTCATAGGCAAAAGCGGGCCGTATTTTCCCACGTACTTTTACCTGCTCTGTAGCCTCCTTGATTTGATGGGAGGATTTGTCGACTTTCAAGATCTCTTGCGAGTTTTCTTGCTATGATTCGTTCCATGAGATTTCCTGCTATATTTTGCATAGTAAGTATGCAGTAACCATTTAGCTGATGGTGATCTTTTGCTGGCTTTGGTAAAGCTTTCAGGTAACTGTGTGTCCAGTCTTCTGGGACATAACCTTTATCAAAACTCTCCTGGTAGAGACTGAAGGGTTTGTCTCTCTCCTCTTCTGAGAGCTGTTTGATATCTGCATACCGTACTTTGTCTAGTCCTGGAGCACTATCCTTAGTTCATCTAGCTATTTCGTCATCCAGTTCAGATTCTGTGATTTCATCAACAATGCCAGTCTGAGCTAGGTGTTGGTTTAACTTGGTCAAAATATTTCTTCCTTTCCTCCAGATTTCTTTGATCACTCTGTTCTATGAAACGTTTAAGTAGAGCCGACCCTTTCTCTAAATTTGCCTTCAGTTTTTTGATCCCATCAGCGTCCAAGATATCTGGGGTTGCGTTTGTTTTGTTTTTTTTTTTTTCTTCCATGCGACTATAAAAGTGCCAGAACTGAGTCAGTGTTGTGTCATAATTGAGTGACAGACAAAACTGTTGACTGTTTCTTTTTCTTTTGTTTCTTCAGTACTCTTTCGCACATTCATGTCTATTTAATAGCTAAATCAGGCAAGGTTTTTTTCTTCTTTCTCTCTGCCAAATTCTTACAGACTACGTTTTCTTTCCAGGCTGTTTCTGTGTCTATATTTCTAAAAGGGTTGGACGATTTGTTTGGTTGTAGCATTGTTTCTTTTGCATGTTCTACTCTTAACGTTCCTATGATATCCCCTTCATTGTCGTTGTATTAAAAAGGGTCCTTTTGTTTCATTTGTGTAACTTTTGATGGTTTCTGTAAATTGAACACAACAGGGAAATGGTCACTTCCATGATAAAGAAGTGCTTCCGCGCTCATACCTGCTGTGAACTTTGGTCCAATGAGTGCAAAGTCAATGACACTGTCAGTGTCACCCTGCCTCCCTGTGTGTGTTGGGGATGATGATGTTAGTGCACTAACAAGTCCACATCATTCCAACATCGCTTCCAGTGCAATTCCTTGCAATACCATCTTGATCCCTCAATTTTGTACGTGCATTAAGATCTCCACATAGTATGACATAGTCTCCAAATTCATGTTCTATTTCCTCCAGAAAGGTCTGAACCGTTTTTTGATGAGTGGGTGCCTGAATGTATATATGCATTGATAACTACAAGGCTTTTTTCTGATTACCATCTGATTTTTCTGGCCTCACACCCATTCGATCACATTTGCTGCTACTCCATTTTTTCCCAAGTCTATTCTGGACAGTTTGTTTTTCAATGTTCTTTATAATCATAGCTAGTCTTCGCCCATCATGGTTTTGAAATATAAGAACTCATCCCATTGTAATGGTCTGTGGACGGCACTTCTTCTAGTTCGTATAGACGCAGAACATCAAGGTCACATGCTAGTTTTTCAATTGTTCAGATCCTCTTTCTGGCACTGCAGCCGTTCCAAGTACAAATCCTGAAATATTTCTTGGACAGTCTTTCACTTTTTGTTATATTTCTACCTACCTTTCTTCTTCTCCCACCTATTTTACTACACCGACTATTGTTTTGTGGCGATCCAGTTTCAAGTCCCAAAACATGCACCCGAAGATCCCCAAGGAGCAAGCGAGACAAAGTATTTTGAGAACCAGCGTATTAATTGGAGAGTCCACAGACAATAATAAGAACAACTCCTCCCCCTCAAACACACACACACACACACACACACACACACACACACACACAAACAACACAAAAATGGTACGTAGGCACTCAAGGTCTGACCAGCGCGTTGGGCTAATGCGTAGGTCAGACATCCGCTGAGTCGTAGTCACGAGACCTTCTTCTTCAATAATTGTCTCATCTTTGTTGTTAATTCATTTATCCATCAGCTTCAAATCATGCGTTGTGTGGTCTCAAAACTTAGCGGATGTGGTGTAGCGTATATGGACTAGTCCGCACGCAGTGACGCCTCCTTGATGAAACTGAAACTGAAACTCATTTGGTTTCCATTTCATTCATGTCATTGTTTCATATAGTCATTTATTCATTCCATTTATTCATTAGCTTTTCTTTATTCATTGGTTCTTTCACACATTATTTCCTACACTCTTTAAATACAACTGATTCATTTATCAATTCATTTTTGTACATTCATTCATTCATTCATTCATTCATTCATTCATTTCATTCATTATTTCGTTCATAGATCCACCTTGGTCAGTCAGCAGCATGTGGGAGGTGGGAGGAGCGAGGACCTCCACAGTATCATCACAGCAGCTCAAGAGATCATACTCATTGTCTTGTCCCATACAGCACCATTCTTCAACCCGACTATCCCACCTCACATCCACACAGCCCCGGGGATCCCAGTGATAGGATGATGATACACGTCGTGATGGTACTGCCGTCACTGTGCCGGGTCCTGGGTCACCCTGCACACACAGTCATCACTGTTCTCTACAGCTCTGTCACTGTTCTCTACTGCTCTGTCACTGTTCTCTACTGCTCTGTCACTGTTCTCTACTGCCATGTCAATGTTCTCCCTGCTTTGTCATTGTTACTTCCTCCCCTACCACTGTTATCTCCTGCTCTGTCACTGTTCTCTATTGCTCTGTAACTGTTCTCTACTGCTCTGTCACTGTTCTATACTGCTCTGTCACTGTTCTCTGCTGCTCTGTAACTGTTTCGCTACTTCTCTATCAATGCTCTCTCTATCATCGCTATTCTCTACTGCTTCTAATGCTTTATCGCTATTCTCTACTGCTTCATCATTCTTCTCTACTTCATCGGTCGCTGTTGCCTCTAGTGCTCCGTCTGTGTTTGCTACTGCTATATTACCCTTCCTTACTGCTCCGTCACTGCCTCTGTACTGCTCTGTCTGTGTGTTTCTACTGCTATATTACCCTTCCTTACTGCTCCGTCACTGCCTCTGTACTGCTCTGTCTGTGTTTTCTACTGCTATATTACCCTTCCTTACTGCTCCGTCACTGCCTCTGTACTGCTCTGTCTGTGTTTTCTACTGCTATGTTACCCTTCCTTACTGCTCCGTCACTGCCTCTGTACTGCTTTGTCTGTGTTTTTCTACTGCTATATTTACCCTCTTTTCTACCCTTCCTTTACTGCTCCGTCACTGCCTCTGTACTGCTCTGTCTGTGTTTTCTACTGCTATATTACCCTTCCTTACTGCTCCGTCACTGCCTCTGTACTGCTCTGTCTGTGTTTTCTACTGCTATATTATCCTTCCTTACTGCTCCGTCACTGCCTCTGTACTGCTCTGTCTGCTCTGTGTGTTTCTACTGCTATATTACCCTTCCTTACTGCTCCGTCACTGCCTCTGTACTGCTCTGTCTNTGAATAAACAAACCAGGTTCCTGGGGCTGGGGGACGCAGGTCGGGTTCTATAGTTAAACCGAAAAGAGATACAATAACATAATGGAAAAGAAAGAGAAAGAGAAGAAGAGATACATAAAGAATGGAATACAGTCATACTACTAAGTCGTCACCTAAATCTGTGGATACTTCTGGTTGGAGATGAATCACAACGTCTACCCTACAAATATTCTTCATCAAAAAAATGAAAATGTGTGTCAATGGCATCGATCTCATGAAGTATATTCTTTTATTATTGCTTGAGCGTGTATAGTCTGTGGGAAGAAATAGAGAAATTTTTATATTAACTATGTTTGGGAAATGTTAAAAATAGTATTTGGTTGATGTAATGTTTAGTGTCCAAAAGAAAAAAAAATCAGTAAGATCGAAAGAGCAACAGTTAACGACATTTTTTAATAGCTATAAAATGCGCTTTAGTATAGCTCGAAAAAAAACGAAAGCGCTCCCTGCTTTACAAGCAATAGTTTGAACAACATTCGCAAAATTCTGAGAATAAACAGAGTGCATACCGTTCTTACATTCGTATTGAAATGTACTTGATAACAATAACGGCCGGTGTAAAAAGAATAAATGATGCTGCTATAAAAGACATGATTGGCCGATGATAATAGAGAGTAGAAAATGGTATCGAAATCATTTTAAAAGAAAAAAAAAGTACACCTATACCACATGCACACAACCTCGCGCACGTGCGCGCGCGCACACACGCACACACACACACACACACACACACACCACACACACACACACACACACACCCACACACGCACACACACACACACACACACACACACACACACACACACACACACACACACACACACACACAACGTGTGAATCATACGCACAAGAAGTGTTTTTCAGCGCACCAAATATTTACTTAAAAAGTTGCAAAGCATAGACTGCAAGGCTTTTAGACTCGCACTATATTACGAAGCCGGAGTTCTGCCCCTTGGCGACTATAGAAACTTGGCCTGTGCTAAATTCACCTACGTAGCTCAGCTGTTCAGAACTCAAGCAAAGATGAATTAGCTCTACGATCAGATTTCCATTTCCCGAGCGAGCTAGATCTATTAAATCTAGTACAACTATAATGACATATTCCTCAAAATTATTGAAAGATGCTGAGATTGATCCTAAGTATATTGCCAATCGTTTTCTGTATCCCCGATTCCGAATTGGGAATTGCACACCGCATGTTTTGATTATAAATATACTGATCTACAAAAAAAAATGTTAACAATAATATATTGTCCGTTCTTGCTAAATCTCATATCGATAGTAATTATTCACATCATCTTAAAGTTTTCACCGATGGATCACTGTTAAATGAAAAAGCTGGAAGTGGTTTTGTTATTCCTACCCTTAAAGTTGAAAAATCTTTTCATCTCGGGAAGGGGTATTCTATCTTCACGGCTGAGCTAGTGTCAATTCTAATGGCGCTTAACTTTCTTGTTGATACTCCACTTACTATCAACAAAAACGCTTTTCTGTGTGGATTCTAAATCTGTCCTACAAGGCCTTGAATCTATTGCTGTAAAAAAATCGAGGTGAGGTGATTTAGAAATAAAACATCTGTCAGTTTTCTTATATCAAGAGGTACAACAGTTGATTTTTGCTGGATCCCGTCTCACTGTGGGATTTCTGGTAATGAGTGGGCTGACCGGGCTGCCAGAAAAGGAGCACGAAAGTCCGATGAATCCATAGAAATCAACATTCCTCTGTGTTTATACGAAGGATATGGTCTCTTAAAAAAGACGTGTACTGAAAAGGTTTATGAAGCCTACAAAAACTTGGTTCTTATTAAAATACATCTACCTCACTCCAAATTTGCTCTGCTGTGACAAATCCCAGTCAGCTAGTTTTTCTCCTTGCAATGCAGCTAAAAGTGGAAAGATTACCTATCAATTGGCCAACACAAACGTACTTAAGAAAAATAACCGAAAACTTGAATCTCTGTTTTATAGGCTTAAGCTAAACGCTTTCCGTACAAAATTTCGCAAAAATTTAAATTGCATCTGCGGAGCAGTTGAAAGTTTCACAACCCAGCATCTTCTTTTCCACTGCGCATATTTCAAAAATGAAAATCCTGACTGTCTGCGACTTGATGGCACGTGTATTTTCCAGAACTTACCAGGTCTTGTTTCCTTTGTTAATTCCTTGATGATTAGCCCAATGGGCTCTTTTTTTGTAACAAGTGTTCGTACAGGTATGAGCGCTTAACATTTTTGTTATACCACATATCCGGTACACCTTTATGTTTTAATACTTGCTGTGGGCTAATGTTACTTGTATAGAATTTTAGTATGCACACACACACACACACACACACACACGCACGCACGCACGCACGCACCACACACACACACACACACACACACACACACACACACACATACACATGCATGCATACACACGCTACTTCCTAACCCTGTCTAAAATCACTTTATGTGAATAGACGTTAAATTGAAGAACGAACGAACGTGTGAATGCGTTGTGTGCGCCAACGCACACTTGTTTGGCTTTTAATTTTATAACTACTTTGAAACGTGTACGTTGATATAGTCGTTTCCATTTCTTAGAATGAAGTTTTTATAGCAGAATGAATGTATCAGCACAATGCCAAGAAGAAACTGCTGTGAGGAAATAAGTCTGAAATTAAATAAAAGTAAAGCAAAGAGGACGGGACGGAGAAGGGAGAAAGGGGGTGGGGGTGGGGGTGGGGGGGTCGGAGTGATCTTTGAGTCTATGTTTGAAGATCCATCTAAACATATTAGGAATGAAAAAAAAAAGTGTTGTCAACAGTCTGAGTGATCAGCTCTACTGTTTAATTACCGAAAGATTCTCAGTCATAAGTGCTGATAGCAGCTAAGAATTGTACAGAGCTTTACTTTGATTTAATATAAGGTGCAATTTCCCACTAATTGAACAAAGAATGAAATACCGAACAAAATATTATTGGGTGATAAACCATACTTCCATCATATTAATAATAATAACAATAACAACAACAACAACAACAATAATTATAATGATAATAATAATAATAATAATAATAATGTTAATTAAATAGCGCCTATTCTTAGAAAAAGGGTTCCAAGCGCTTTAACATTACCAACAACACACACACACACACACACACACACACACACACACACACACACACACACGCATACACGCGCGCGCGCGCGCGCCGCGCTCGCACACCCCCCACAGGAGCGCGCGCATACTCATGCTCACGCATAACCACACACCCATGCTCTCAGACACCCGCACGCACGCACTCTCATCATGATAATAATAATAATAATAATAATAATAATAATAATAATAATAATAATAATGATAATAATAATAATGACTTGACAACGTCAAAAACAAACAAACAAAAAAGTCAAAGAACAAGAAGGAGAAAAGAAGAGAAAAGAAAACCCCGAAAAAAACCCTGGGGTGGGATGGGGGTTGGGTAAGGATCTGTGAGAGAAGGAAATGTGAGTGAAAACTTTGGGCGTCAGCAGCATACCTGGACTTTCATAGTCTATCCAAATCAATCATCTATGTTTTATGACCGCTGTGTGGTAGTTTCTGTTGGCAATTTGAGTGCCGCTGCTTGGCATCGAGTGCCTTTATTAAAGCTTTTTCTGAATAATCAGTGTGGATGTCCTTGACTCCGTGGTTCTAATTTTGGCTTGCTTTTCCAACGTCGTACCTTCTGGCGCAGATTTACCTTCCGCAAAACGGGAGGCCATATACGACCAACATCATCATCTATCTCTATCAATCCTCTATGTCCCTCTATGGTGCAGAGAGAGAGAGAGAGAGAGGAGAGAGAGAGAGAGAGAGAGAGAGAGAGGAGAGAGAGAGACGAGAGAGAGGGGGGGGGGGGGGGGAGGGAGGGCTTTTCAATCTTGGCCAGTAGCTCATCTTGGAGAATGAAAACTTGATCTCAAACCTTCGCTGCCTTGCCGCTATGTCCTCCCATGGGAAAGACTAAGGGAGTAAACTCTGACAGGAAATCCAGATACGGACTCCCTAAGGCAGTTTGGACATCATAACATCATTGCGGCACTCCTGCAACACCGCTGGTGCTAAGCTATATCAGCTTTCGTCAGTCCCGTTGGGATCCGCCAACCGCGGGGAGAAGGGGGAGGGGGGGTCTACTGCTTGGTCAACAGTTAATCCTCGCTATCACGCTGCTCAAGTTTTGTAGCTCCACTGGAGAGGACACCCCGACATCATTGCAAGGTGTGGGCAATGACTGGGAAGTGGCAGATGCTGATGATAAGTTCATTTGATTGGCGAGGAAAACCAGCGCGCCTGGGTCCACTTCTGGTGGTGGGAGAGGTCATCGCACCTCATTGGATGGCTACCACCCGCGTCAATCTGGTCAGCCCCCAGCCAGTGAGATGCTCTCCAGCCATGGCTTTCCTGCTTTTCCGGGTACGTGGAGATTTGAGTCGTCGAAAAAGGGAGGACGAAACTCTGTAACAGGCAAAATTAAGGAGAGAAAAAAAAAATTCCAGCTGGATCATTGGGGCCCATGTGTCCTTGGTCTCACTGCTCACTGCTGACCCCTGCAGCAATAACAACGCAAGGAAGACTGGCAGAGAAATCATCCTGCTAAACGTCGATGTTACCTGCCATCAGGAGACCCGACTGGCTGACAGTGGCTCTATCAGGGAAGCAAAATACGCTTTCTCTGGCAAGGGAAGCCCTCAGATGATAATAAACAGAACGCACAGTGTTGGCTTTGTTGTGTGAAAAGCACACTGGTAGCCTTCACTGAGCTTCCATCAGCAGGCACTGAGAGAAATCCTCGACCTTCGATGTCAACATCCTCAAGCCCAGTCAACATAATCAGGTGTATGCCTCAACCCTCTGCTCGAACCCAGAGAGGAAAAAAAATCACTTCACTTCTACGAAGCCGTGGATGAAGCATTATCTAGGATCCTTGGCACTGAAGGCCTTTACCTTCTAAGAGACTTCAATGCCAGAGTGGGTGCTGATAATGAGGCCTGGCCCACTGCCTCGTTATTCATGGAAGGGTGCAAGCTCAAGGAGAATGGGCCGCGACTGTTGAAGTTATGCGGCGTTCATGGGCTGGTGCGTGACCAACACCTCCAAATACAAGGAGATCACCACATGTCTTGGAAACGCCCACGTTCCCGCCATTGACACCAACTAGACTGATTTAGCATCAGGCGCATGGAACTTGCCAGTGTCCTCACTTGCAGCAATCACAGTGAGGACTGCGACGCAGATCATTCCCTCATAGTCAGCAATGTGTAACACCAAAAATGTTGCACCACTCGAAGAGGAAGGGACACCCACGCATCAACAGCTGCTGTGCAAGCAGTCCAGAGAATACACAGCAGTTCGTCAGCAAACTGGAAGAAACCGTCGTTGAGAAGACGCCTGATGGTGACATCATTGACTCGGTGTGGTCCTGCCTCCGATATGCTGTGTACAATTAGCTTGTGGCCACCTACGGAAAAAAAAGGAGCAGAGAAATGCTGAACAGTATGAAGCCCACCAGGAGGATGTGGGGTCCGTCACCGAGGCAAAGAGGAGAGTCCCCCTGGTACAAACGTTTGCATAACTCCCAAACGCTAGAACCCCTCAAGACTGCCAGGAAAAGCGCCCAGCAGACCGCCCGCCACTGTGTCAACACATACTGTAGCCTTTGTAGCAGTTTACAGTAAGCTGCCAAGACTGGCGACGCGAGAGTGATGTATGGGGCATCAACAAAAACGAAAGGTCCAGTCACTGCGAAGTCTGCCCCCCTCAAATCCAGGATGGGCGAAGTCATCACAGACCATGGAAAGCAGCTGCAGCAATGGGTTGAGCAATAACTTGGGTTGTATTTAATCCAAAATGTCGTCGCTGACTGCGCCCTCTACGACATCCCGGACCTGCCTGTTAATGAGGAGCTAGACACACTACTCACAACTGAAGAGCTGAGAAAAGCCACAGACCGCCTTGTTTGTGGGGAGACCCTGGGAGTGACGGCATGTCGCCAGATCTCCTGAAGAGAGGGAAACTGCACTGCTTCAACCTCTGCACAAACTCCTCTTCCTCTGCTGAGATCAGGGACACCCCCCCCCTCCCCCTCGGGCTTGTAAGACACTAGCACCGTAACTTTGTATAAGAACAAAGAAGACCACAGAGATTGCAACACATATCAGGACATCTCCCTCCTCAGCATTGTAGGGAAAGTTTTTGCTCGAGTCACCCTGATGCGCCTGCAGATCCTAGCCTCCCACATCTACCCAGAGTACCAGTGTGGCTTCAGAGTCGGCCAGACAGTAGTAGACATGATCTTCTCACTAGGCCACGTTTGTCTGCAGAGGAATCTTTAGTTGAAGACAAGGGCAATAACCCCTGACTGCCTATCGGTCGCAGGAGGGGAAGGGATGGAACGGCCGCAGTTTGTTTAAATAGCGCACTTCTGCTGACAGCTGCCAGCTTCCTCACGCTTACCTGCTACAAGCTTTCTTCTTTACGCATAATGTGATACTAGCTGTCTGGATGGTAGTGTGCTGAAAACAGGGCTGCTGTGTTTCTTCATTAATACTTTGCGCCAGAATGCAACGAACTGTGGTTGATTGATGTCACTGTATTGTGGGGTCTCTGACTGACAGAACGACACCAAACATGAATGGGTCTTCTTTCATACGCATTGCTGACAAGCACCACAGAGATATGTCAACAGAAAACAATTGAAACAGACTAACGAACACACACAAAGTGAAATGAAATCGCAACTCAGTGGAGAGCATGCGTTCCTGAAGCTATCACGCTCAACCTCAAGCATATTGAACATGCATATCTTTCCTTTTAAACTGACAGAAAATTAGTCGCGGGACTCATACCTGACAGCCAGTACTAGGCCTGAATAAACAGTGTCGACGACTCTGGTCAGCATCATGGGGAACAGGGCGGCAGTTTCCCTACCATGGCCTAGGCATGTTTTGCTTGTTTATCTGCGTGCTCTACATGTTTGTGAAGCATGCCGAAACTGATGCTATCTACATGCTTGTGAAGCATGCCAAAACTGATTCTATCACAGCCACACCATGCTACAGTTATAAACAATGAAATGCTTCTACCTGACCTGACCTGTTTTTTCGCCCGTTCGAATCATTTGAAACTGATGTCACATATACACACACACCAATGCAAAATGTTTTGTCATTTTCATCTTCATGGTGAGCCTACTCACGATTGGAGAGAGAGAGAGAGAGAGAGAGAGAGAGAGAGAGAGAGAGAGAGAGAGAGAGAGAGAGAGAGACACACACACACACACACACACACACACACACACACACGAACATTGACAGAAACCACACACCAACAACAGCAGTCGATGGTGACTCACAAGCTGACGTCGACACACTTTCATTAGTATCGAAACATACATCAGACATGTCAACACATTCAAGTGCCGAGTTGGATGTGCTAGCTATGACTGGTGAGGTTTGTGTAGATAATGCTCTAGGCTTTTTTCACAGGGGTCGATACCAACGGTGAAAATGATGACACACTTTCATCTGTGTGCAAGCAAAGATCAGACTGATCTAAACATTCTTGAGTGGATTTTTTGACGGGTCAGCTCTTCTTTGTTTTCTGATGACCAAGAAGGCTGGCTGATTGAAAGAATCGACACGATGTACACTGACTCAAAGAGAGATCTGGATCGAAAGTTGTCCAGATTTCTGACATTCACTCTATGTCACGAGCAGCATTTTCTTTTGTAGTATAACATTGAGAAAGTGCTGACATGTGTCTCGTTTTTTTCAGTTTATGTAGCATTTTATGCAGATACTCTTGGACTGTTTTCCTTTGTCATTACCAGAAATATCTAGGCTGAAATACTGCAACAAATCATTGGAGAAGTTGATACAGAGTCTAGAGTTTATTCCTTTATATTGTACGTTTCTGAGCAGAAAATTGCTGCAGACATGGCACAACAAATCTACACGTCTTTTGTGTTCACTGAAGTTGTGTTCAAACGCCTCCACCCTTGTTGGCGCTACAAACACGCACGCGTACGCACGTACAAAAGATCGGAATGAAGTAGGCCTACACGTAAGCAACAAGAGTAGCCAATGCAGGGTCGGTCACACACACGCGCACGCGCACACACACAGACACACGCGCGCGCGCACACAGACACACGCACGCGCGCACAAACACACACACACACACACACACACACACACACACACACACACATAGTACACACACACACACACACACACACACACACACACACACACACCCACACACACACAGAGTGAGCGAGAGAGAGAGAGAGAGAGAGAGAGAGAGAGAGAGAGAGAGAGTAATCGCTTGGTAGAATTCATCTTGGCATCTAGCATCTTGTTGCCAAATTTTGCTACAGGGGCCAACAGGCTGAGTCAACAAAACACAGTCTGCTTAAGTGGTACAACATCCGAGCCACCCCCCCTCCCCCCCAATTAGCAGCAGAGTGAAACAAGCCTGCGTCCTTGCGCCAACGCTCTTTGGGTATCTTCTTCTCCAAGCTCCTCCAGTGCGCCTTCAAGGACTTAGGCAGGGAAGTATTTATTTACACCTGGGCCTATGTCAAGCTCTTCAGCATCGCCCGCCTCCACGTCACAAAGGTACTCATCCGTGAGATGCTCTTTGCAGACGACGCAGCCTCGACGTCACACACAGATGTCCTGGAACAGCTTGTCAGTCGCCTCTCCCACGCCTGCGAGGAGGTTGAATTGAACATCATCTGAAGAACACAAACATCAAGGCACAGGATGCAGACCACCCCAACCATTGATGGGTACAACTTGGAAGCCGTGGAGAACTTCACCCACCTCGAGTCAACTATTTACAGCTCACTCTCCATCGAAACAGAGGTGAACAGCGAGATTGTCAAGGCAGCTTCAGTAATGGCTGGACTGAACCAGAGGGTCTGGAATAACCCCATCCTTACTCTGAAGACTGTACTGCACGTCTACTAAACCTGGGTCCTCACACACTCCTCTACAGCCAAGTGATGGACCACCTACACGAGCCATAAGAGAAAACTCAACAGCTTCCACCTGAGGTGCCTGCAACACATTCTGCACATCCAGAGGTAGGCCAATGTACGCAACACAGATGTCCTGCAATGAGCCAACATGAAAAGCATGTTTGCTTTGCTGGTTTGGCCATGCCATGAGAATAGAACCTGGCCGTGAACCCAAAGACCTCCTGCAGGGTGAACTGGCAGACAGCTCACGACTGACCAGACGCTGGCGCCTTAGCTACAAAGGATGACATGAAACTGTGCATCATCAACGTCAGTACGTGAGCAAGCTGTGCAGAAGACCACGCAGCCTGACGCCTTGCCATCAGACAGGGCGTACAGACAGCACAGGAGGAAGAAAAGGCAACGACAGCTGGAGCAGACACCATCGTTCACGTGCAGCAAAGGCAACAGAGATTGCCACTCGCGAGTCGGATTGTACAGCCACTAGCGAAAGTGCATATAAACCCAGCATACGAATGCTACACCATCGTCTTCCAAAGACAGAAGGACGCTGTAGAAAGATAGATAGATGGATAGATAGATAGATAGATAGATAGATAGATAGATAGATAGATAGATATATAGATAGATAGATTAGAAGAGACCAAACATTACGACTACCAGATCGAAACAGGCCACTCGGCTAGTGATAGACCAAATATTATTGTCAAGAATTATACTTTTAAGAGAGAGAGAGAGAGAGAGAGAGAGAGAGAGAGAGAGAGAGAGACAGAGAGACAGAGAGAGACAGAGAGAGAGAACGTTGAATCCAAGAAGATCAGTGATTTCCTGTTCTTGGTGTTCATTGTCCTGAACGTTGTTTGTCTTGTCTGAAGAAGGTTTACGAGGTCGAAAACGCGTTGTTGTTTTGTCTTGTAAGTTATTTTCCATGGAAACTGGCTGGTGGAGGTGATTAAAATTACACACACACACACACACACACACACACACACACACACGCGCACACGCACACACACACACACACACACACACACACATCTCTCTCTCTCTCTCTCTCTCTCTCTCTCTCTATATATATATATATATATATATATATACATACATATATATATATATATACATATATATATATATATATATATATATATATATATATATATATATATATATATATATATATATATAATGCTCAACAATTAAGTAGTGGGGAAAACAAGTGCAGGCTGACAATTCTTCAGTTATAATAATGACTTCACAAAGATTTGAACTTTTAGAGAAAAAAAAATCGTGATGAAGAAAATGGGGCAAATATATTATAAATATGAGAAACCCTTCACTAGCTGCCTGAGGGAACCATCGTGATCCCTTCTGAAGGCAGATCTATTTGTCTTGCCTGCTCCTAGGCTTTTCGTCTGCTGGATCGGACTCATCAGGGAGACACGGCTGATGGTGTCTGCGCTCCTGGTGTCAAATAGAGACACACCACAGTCCATAATTCTGCGATGTTCTCACCACAAAGGGTTCAAAAAAGAATCCAACAACATCCCAAAGCAGCCAGTGAAGGATAGTAAAATGGAAAAAAAATGGAATAAAAATAAAGTGTGGGGAGGGAAAAAAAAAAAAGTTGCTGATATATATATATATATATATATATATATATATATATATATATATATATATATAGAGAGAGAGAGAGAGAGAGAGAGAGAGAGAGAGAGAGAGAGAGAGAGAGAGAGAGAGATTCCCTCTTCACTTTTTGAAGGACCCCTGCAAGATTGCCAAAGGGAATGAAATGCGTGAAAGATTTTATTGTTCCATGAGACTGAAAATGCATTCCTTACATAAAACCGTGGATCAGGTTTGATAAAAATGGCACATTTCATCAGCCACCATGATGAATTGTTTAGTATCGCGGACTCTCGGATGAAAGATCGTGGCCTGACTTTGCCACGGGCTCAGTTGCAAAGACTGGGACCAAACATTCAAGTCTTACCCACTTAGTGGATGTATCTCTGAAAGTGTTGCCTACATTCCAAAACAACACTGCAGGTGTCTATGTTTCTCAGGCCTGGTTGACACCGGGATATATTGTGAAAGTAAACATAGAGCACAGTCCTTACATCCAGCCTCAGACCTGATTAGAAATCTGCAATTAATCAGTATCATAAGTTTAAAAGAAAGCCTCAAATTGTGAGGCCCTTCATGCCCCTGCTCTCATGGTGACCTCAATTTCGATCGCCTCCCCACGTCTAGGCCTTTGTTTGATCCTGTCTGGGTAACTGGTATCGGCAAATGCTCGGAGCTGCCTTTTGAAGGACATGACGGCGTCCTCTTGAGGGTGAGCTCACTCGCGGCAGCTCCACGGTTAGGTAGCATCATCCTCTCTCTCTCTCTCTCTCTCTCTCTCTCTCTCTCTCTCTCTCTTTCTTTTTTTTTTCTCACACACACACACATAGAGAGAGAGAGAGAGAGAGAGAGAGAGAGAGAGAGAGAGAGAGAGAGACAGACAGAGACAGAGATAGAGAGAGAGAGAGTCACACACACACACACACACACACACACACACACACACACACAAACACACGACCACGCACGTACGCACACACACACACACACACACACACACACAGACACACACACACACATACACACACACACACACACATTTACGTGCGCACGCGCGCGCGAAATGTAAAAGCCCTTCACATGACTGCTTTAGCGTGCGATGGTGTCTATTCGCACATATCTGGGAGTATGATCAGTAAATGTGTTTTGGGATGTGCTTGCTTTTGTGCAAAGAACGGTGATAACTGATATAAGCTGGGTGCCCTGGCATGCGGACATTCCTTAGCTTCATTGTGTAATTCATTTAACGTATAGCAGAATGGCAGAATGAAGCTGTGCAAACTAAATTTATTCAAATGAAGTTCAATAGTCAGTTTAATTAGCGTTTTTAATGGCAGGATGAATACTGATATTTTTCACCAACAATCATTTAAATATCTGACCAGATAAGGCTTTTTTTTTAATCAAAATGAACCGTTAGTGTGGTGTTTGTCAGGTTAGCTAACTGTGTGTGATTTTGCCGAACACATAGGAACAAATAAACCTTTGCTTTACCATGAATGGATGTTAATAAAGGATTGATAAACAAAACTTAGCATATGTCAACTGAATCACTGTGCTGTCTACCTTCAATCTTATGGGTAAGCGTTATGGCATACATAACGGAGGATCCCAGCTTAGAATGGGAGTACCTTGTTCATAGTGATGATGACGATCGTTCGTGGTATGACCTGTACAGACCATATAGAAAAAAGCATACAAACTTATTGATAAAATCGGTTATCCTGCTGTGCTTGTGTTTGGTTTCTTCGGAAATCTTATGATCCTTCTAATCATGAATCGTCTTCCTGGATCTAGTTACAGTGTGTTGTTTCAGGTTCTGGCATGTTCTGACCTTGTGGTGTTGATAGTGGGTCCACTAGACTCTTGGCTTGAAGCAGAATTTGATGTGCCGAGAATCAAAACTCTGGGTACTTGGCCATGTAAGGTGGAAAAAGTGATGACATATACGTCGTCTCCTTTGTCATCATGGCTGCTTGTAACGCTCAGCATGCAAAGAGCCGCCTCTGTACTGTGGCCCATTACGTCAAAGCTGTGTGGACTAAGGGAACGTCACGAGCTATTGTTGGTGTGGTAATTTTGGTTACCTTTCTGATCAACTGTCACTTTCTCTATGGATATGATCGTGATGCCAAGCATTGTCCAAACTCGTGTTGTCGTGAAGCTGTATCAGAAAAATACGAGTGGTTTTTAGGGACGAGATTTGGCCTTGGGTGTTCTTAGTTCAATTATGTTTTCTGCCATCCATCCTGTTGGTATTTAGCAACAGCATTATTCTCAGGAAACTCGTGGACCAAGTGGAAAAGACCTGCACCTCCCTGTACAACATTCAACAGAGAATTCCAGACGACAGAAGGCGTTGTCAATGAGTGTGACCCTTATATGTATCTCTGTTTCTTTTATTCTCCTGACAACACCCATATCAGTTAAAACTGATTCTGCCATCTGTTGATAAAGACGACCCAATTGAGTATGGAACATACAAATTATTTTCGAGCCTCAGTCGTGTCCTGTGGTACAGCAATAGCGCCGTCAACTTCTACTTGTACTGTCTAACTGGTCGAAAATTTAGAGCAGAGTTTCAAAACATAATCATTCGGGTTGTGAATAAACAACATATGAAAGAAAACAGTCGAAAGGGAGCTGTTACTGAAGGTGACTTTTAGCATTTCATCGACTGTTGAATGATAAAGAGGTACCATAAGTGGTATAGACACACTGATGTGTTAGCACACACACACGCCTTTTTTTTTTTGCTTGAAAAGTGACATGAAGCTACACATAACTGTGTAAGCAAACGCAGGCACAGTCGGCTTCAATGTAAGGACAATAATGAATGATTGTGCATTGATAAGAATTTGACTCAGAAACCTGATAGCTAAGTGTATGCTAGTTTGAAGTATTTATGCATTGTTTCAAATGATAGACACACAAAAAAAAAACAAAACAAAACAAAATAAAACAAAACAAAACAAAAAAAAAGCAAACAACGAAAAGAAAAAAAACAAACAAACAAAAAAACAGAAGCTTTCCGTACAACTCACCACTACCCTCTCCTCCACACACACTCTCTCTCACACACACACACACACACACACACACACACACACACACACACACACACACACACACACACACACACACACACACACACACACACAAGCATTCCTCGCTATCATTTTTTTTTTCTCAATCAATCAGTTTTCTCTGTTCTCTCTTAATTTTATTCTATCATTTCCTTTCATTTTCTGTTTTTGCAAGACTATTTCGAGGGTTGACTGCCACAGCCCAGTGTCTCACTTTTTTGTCCATTTTCATTTTTTTTTTTACTCTGCACTATATTTCCCCATATGATCTTTCACATAGTGAACATCTTTTAGTCATGGTATTGATTTTGATCAGTTATCGATAAAACCAAAACCTAGTATCTCCAAATGTAGGAGTAGCTTTCCCCCCCTAAAAGCCATTAACTCTACATGTTATGTTCTGCCCAGTTTGTATGAGCAGCACTTTTCACACACAGTGACTACCAGATCCCTGTATCTTGAACAAAGGGATTGTGGCTGTCAGTATTTCCTAAGTACATATTAAAAAAAAAAAAAAAAACTATTTGAAACACAAGTTCAGCCAGTACCTCTATATGGATCCGAAATATGGAGCTTGAATAATAATCAGAAATTGGAAAGGTACATTTATTTGCTATGAAAAAAATGCATGTTGCTCAAAAGACTCCTAATGATTTTATATACGGAGAACTTGGAAGATATCCTATTGACTTAAAACGATTACACGAAAACCATCTGGTACTGGTTAAAAAGTAGTTCAAATGAATGTTAGCAGACAAACCTGCTCTGGCTTATCAGATTATGTATATACTTGATCAGAGAGGTAAACAAAACATGGGCAGGTAGCACACGTAAACGTTTATGTAATTGTGATTTTTATTATGCATGGATGAATCAGAGTGTCTGGTGTGCAAAACTGTTTGTGGATTGTTTCAAGCAACGTGTGATAGATTGTAAGTGGCAGGACTGGGAGTGCCACATTCGGAATAGTGACAGATTTTCACTGTACAAACTGTTGAAGTCAATCATTTGATTCAACCATACGTTTCTTGGTCTTTGTGTAGTTTTGTAAGAGCAGCATTAACCAAGTTTAGGTTTGGCGCATCTGACATCGCCGTGCGCTCCCAGAGATTTGAATACGGTGCAAATGGAGCTGCCATATGTCGCTTGTGTAGTTCAGCGATACAGGATGAAATTCATTTGTGTTTAGCTGTCCAGTGTTAAAATGACCCTAAGAAGTAAATTCATTCCATCAAAAGTTTATTGCAGACCATCTAGTTTTGGCGTTTTGAATTGATCTGTCATTCATTCATTCATTCACTCATTGATTGATTGATTGATTAAATGATTTATTCATACATTCTCTCTCTCTCTCTCTCTCCTCTCTCTCTCTCTCTCTCTCTCTCCTCTCTCATATGTCATTCTCTCGAGTGAGCTCGCGTTCACTGGACAGGGAAGTCGTGTTTCAGCCGCTGTGTAGGAAATCAGTGTATTTCAGCTAATCATTCATCACAAGTGAATCTGACGACAATATAATCAGTATGCCTACCACTGCTGAAATGCACCGACCAAGATTTTTTTTTTCTTTTACCCTATTTTGATGAATATTTCCCGCCGAAAAATGACTTTGTTCGGACCCAGTTAAGATATGCCACAGTCCAAGTGTGGCTACGTGAAAGGGTGCACTGACTGGCTGATTTGTTTGACGCTGTCCGTACTGTCCTGCCTGTCGATCATTCTGATAATGTGCATGGACGTGGAAAAGAATCCCGGCCCCTTCAGCAATACAAACTTGATGCAAGACATACATACTGTGTGGACACTAGGTTCGTGCAGATACTGGAGGAACTCCGAATGCATTCTAGAAAATCTCTGCGACAAAATGGATGCTATCTTCGGCTGCCTTCAAAGAAGTGTGAATCAACTGATCATGGATGTAAATGATTTTTAAAATATCGTTGAGGATCACAGGAAAATGATGCAGAACATGCAGGACGATAAGGGCAGTATCTTACAACGACTGGAAAGAATGGAACAAGAAATTAATACAGTAGACATGAATTTGAAAGAAAACAACTTGAAATTTCTTGGTCTGCGTGAAACCAGTTTTGAAAACAACAGGAAGAATGCAGGAATCGCAGTTGATACTTTAAACCATTTCTCACCCTTTGACTCCTGGAGTCTGTCTGACATAGACAAAGCATTCTATGTCGGAAATCATTTTACCAGACACAATGATCGGGTACCACAGAATCATTTCCGTGACGATCGTCACAACGTATATTACGAGCAACATCCCGACAACTTAACCAAAGATTCTGCCAACAATTCTGCGAGCTCAAGTGTCACTATCAATTCCCCTGTGTTGGTACCTGGCACAAAACTGTACAGTGAAGCTGTTCAGTCAGCCCTTTTGGCCAGCTGTCATGAGAACAGGCAAGAAAGAAGAGAACACAGTGGTAACGAAGAGGGGAGAGATGACACACGGAATAGATCAGACAGCATGAAGGACGCCGCTGAACGTCTAAACGCGAGGGTATCTGTTTAACAAATTATGGGCCTTTCTT
>JADBJO010016319.1:32500-40828 GCA_016801955.1 Conus betulinus | reverse complement strand
GCTCTTTCCCAGCCCCCGTCCACAAGCCACAGCCACAGCCACACCCACATCCATGCCCGGCCCGCCGCAAGCCCCCGCACTTTTCGCAATCCGCAGGAGCAATCGTTGTCATGCCGTCAAGAGGCAACCTACCGATGAGACTCTGCGCTGCTGCTGATCACTTCGGTGATGTTCAGTGGCGCCTGTTCTGATCCAACATACGCAGGACACCACCTACTAAGCCCGCTATGACGACAACAATTGCTTAGTTGCGGAACCGGCGTGAGTGAGCTCTCCCTTCCGCGGGGTGGGTTGGAGACCTGCTACTTGCTTCCCGCCTTCTCCTACTAGTCTCACTACAATGTCCTCTTTTCACTTTCCTCCTATTGCCGCTAAGACCGTTACACTATACCACGTTGTACCATACTATTCCACATCTACTACCTGGTCTAGCGCTGTTAACATTAACAGAATGGCATCCCAGTGCTGAAGGGAAGGTTTTTTCCGGGTTCCTATTTGATTGGGAGGGGGGGGGGGGGGGAGGGGATCCCAACGACAAGCCACCGCATGAGGACACAGTCTAGCCTCTGTGTGCATGTTCCCTTATCAACAGCATTGCCACTCCCTAACGTCGGTCTCGCCGGCTATTACAGTCTGTATGCTGTTGATGAAAGATGAACATTGGTTTAGAGGGGTGGAGAGAGAGAGAGAGAGAGAGAGAGAGAAGAGAGGAGAGAGAGAGAGAGAGGGGAGAGAGAGAGAGAGAGACAGACAGACAGACAGACAGACAGACAGACGGACGGGACACAGACAGACAGATGTACAGACGACAGAGACACAGACACACAGACATACACACAACACACACAGACGGACAAACAGAAGAAGAAGAAGAAGAGAGAGGGATCACACACACACACACACACACACACGCGCGCGCGCCAGGCATCAATCACCAGGCAGGAGGGGGGAAAGGTATATTACAAGGTTTGGGGAGAGAAATGTTTTGAGGTTGGACTTGAAGGCAGCAAGAAAGCAGAGTGTCTAACGTGCAATGAAGAGAGTTCCAAAGCTGCGGGGCATAGAATAAGACAGACTGAAAGTCATGAGTTTAACGTTTGTAACGTCCCTGGCGAAGCAGACGGGAATCGGAAGAAGAGCGGAGAATGCGAGATTAAATTAAAAGACTAACACGTTCAGACAGATAAGATGGTGCTGATCCGGTAATTATAGTGAAACATGTACGTTCAACTTTGTACTTAATTCGTTCTGAAATGGGCAGCCAGTGGAGTTTCTTTAAGAGAGGAGAGCGTAGCTGTTGATGATGTGACCTAAATGAATAAAGTGAGCAGCAGTTTTTTTTTTTTTTTTTAATCTTTTGTCAGATACGCACGTGCATATGTATGTATGTGTGTGTGTGTGTGTGTGTGTGTGTGTGTGTGTGTGTGTGTGTGTGTGTGTGGTGTGTGTGTGTGCGCGCGCGTCTGTATGTATGTATGTATACACTAAAACCAGCCGTCAGTTTGTATGTGTGCATGTTTGTCTATCCATCTAGCTAGCTAGTTAGCTTGCTAGCTAGCCAACTAACTAGCTCACTATTTCATAGGACGATGGAGGAGGGCGAGAGGGAGGGGGAAGGGGACATCGTACCTCTATAAAGTATCTCTCTACAAACTGAGGTGGCACCCGCAGTTTATCACTGCCCAATCCATAACTGGCCAGCCTGGGCAGCAAGCAGGCTTGCATGCACGCTGGAGGCAGGCTAAGGAAGTGATGACACACCAAAGGGTGGGGATAGGGAGAGCCAGGCAGAACTGAGGGAGAAGGGGATGCTGGGGGAAAGGGGGGAGGAAAGGGAGGGGGGCATGGTGAAAGAGCGAGTGTGTAAAACATCAGCCCCAAGTGGGGGGTTTGTGGGGTTGCGTGGAAGGGTGTTGAGTTTTTTAAGCTGTTGTGAATCATTGCGGAATCGCTCAGAAACGTATCCGATTCCTGGTTCCTGCTTTTAGCGGTCTCTTTTTTGTTGTTGTTTTTGGCGTTTTGGTTTGGTGAAATCATTCAGCTGTCAATCGCGCGAGCGCGCGCGCGCGCGCACACACACACACACACACACGGAAAAGTGACGTAGCTGGGCGGTAGTGAGGTGGTGAGTAGAAGGATGGGGATCAGTTGGGGTAGGGGGTGGGAGGTGGGGGGGGGGGGGGGGGGGGGTACGTGGGAGGAAGGGGGGGGAGGGGGGGGGGGGGGGGGAGGAGTTTTTCTCATTTGTTTTTAAATGAAGACCCCTTCCAGGATGAACTCTTACAGCAAGGGAGGGAGTGAGAGGGTGAGCGAATGATGGAGTGGTTCAGCTGCTGGCGAGTGGTTCAGACACTCCGTCAGTCATTCAGTTAGTCAATCAGCCCATCAGACAGCCAGTCAGTCAATCAGCCCATCAGAGAGTCAGTCATCACTCAGTCAGTCAGTCCATCAGAAAGTCAGTCAGTCATTCCGTTAGTCAATCAGCCCATCAGAGAGTCAGTCAGTCAGTTAGTCAATCAGCCCATCAGAGAGTCAGTCAGTCAGTCAGTCAGTTAGTCAATCAGCCCATCAGAGAGTCAGTCAGTCAGTCAGTTAGTCAATCAGCCCACCAGAGAGTCAGTCAGTCAGTCAATCAGCCCATCAGAAAGTCAGTCAGTCACTGAATTAGTCGATCAGTCCATCAGAGTCAGTCCATCCATTCAGTCAGTCAATCACAGAGTCAGTCTGTCATTCAGTTAGTCAATCAGCCCACCAGAGAGTCAGTCAGTCATTCAGTTAGACAATCAGCCCATCAGAGTCAGTCAGTCAGTCATCAGCCCATCAGAGAGTCAGTCAGTCACTGAATTAGTCGATCAGTCCATCAGAGTCAGTCAGTCAATCAGTCCATCAGAGAGTCAGTCTGTCATTCAGTTAGTCAATCAGCCCACCAGAGAGTCAGTCAGTCACTGAATTAGTTAATCAGCCCATCAGAGAGTCACTCAATCAATCAATCAGCCCCGTCAAAGAGTCACTCAGTCATTCAGTTAGTCAAACAGCTCATCAGAGAGTCAGTTGGTCATTCAGTTAGTCAGTCAGTCCATCAGAAAGTCAGTCAATCATTCAGTCAGTCAGTCAGTCCATCAGAGACTTATTCAGTCATTCAGTCAGTCAGTCAGACCATCAGAGAGTCAGTCAGTCATTCAGTCAGCCATCAGGCCATCAGAGAGTCAGCCGGTCATTCACTTAGTCAATCAGTCAATTAGAGTCACCCAGTCATTCAGGTGATTAAGCAGTCAATCATTCAGTGAGTCAATCAGTCGATCAGAGAGTCAGTCAGTCAGTCAATTAGTCAATCAATCCAGCAATAGAGTCAGTCAGTCAGTCAGGCAGTCAATCAGGGAGTTCATCAGCTGGGTAGATGAAAAAGCATCACAGTGTTGGTCTTGTCACTTGCTATGTAGAAGGGGGATTTTCCTCCTTGGTATTAACATATTGTCAGGAAAGAAAACGCACTAAAGTACCTAAGCTTAAAGGCGGAAAACGGGTTGTTACGTAATAACCTTGCGTGTTCTTTGCCCTAAAATGAGTGTAGTTAGTCAACGGCATCACCTAGGTCTGACAGGAATAAAAAGCCTGTACACTGTTGACATTGAGTTAAAAAATGAAACTAAAACCCGTGATCTCAGTATGACGTGCTTCTGTCTGATCGCTAAAACTTCCATGTTTTTATATACGCTTACATGGTTTTACACACACACACACACACACACGCATATATATATATATATATATATATATATATATATATATATATATATATATATATATTTATATATATATATATGTGTGTGTGTGTGTGTGTGTGTGTGTGTGTGTGTGTGTGTGTGTGTGTAAGCTGAAGGTTCATTTTGAGAAGCATTTATTATTCTCCATTCACCCACTCAAGCACATACTGTTAGTTAGGCAGAATTATCTACTACTGCAGATATGAATGCTTATCTCCCCCTATTTCTTCAATCTAAGACATAAGAGCACGCTTTGTTTATTATTGAATATGTTTCCTACTCCTCATTATCACCATCATCATCATTATTATAATTATCATCATCATCATTATTATCATCGTCATCATCATCATATTACTTTAGTAGTAGTGATTGTGGCGGTGGTGGTGGTGGTGGTAGTAGTAGTAGTAGTAGTAGTGGTGGTTTTAGTAGTAGTAGTAGTAGTAATAGTATTATTTATACGTCAACGATTTTTATCGTAAATGTTACTACAACTGTTATCTTTTTGCTTCTTCCTAACTTCTTCCTTATTCTTTTTAAGTTACGTTCGCACAATAATGTTCGACCCTAAATACACTTCCCACCAACACGGAAAAAGTGAGGTGACCGTTAGTTTACTTGATTTTTCATTGTTGTTTGTTTTGTCTGAAGCAGACATATTGATGGAAACGTAAATGTTGTGGACCAGTAACCTCCCTTTTCGCTCTTTTGCTTCCGTTACTGCCTGAAAACACCCGCATTGACTCTGTCCAGCCTGACCTACATGTGAGGAACAAGAGGCACTATGTTCTCCTGAAGCAACGTGGCCAATCTAATGGGATCTCACCGACTCACACTGCAGCTGAACTTGTCAGCAGCGAGACAGCTCCCCATGATTCAGGTGGGAGGAGGAAGAAACCCCCCGACCATACTGACGTTCATACTCTTCTGCCAACCGGCCAGGTTTGCTACAAATTGCTAACATGTGCCCAAACCGTGGCATCTTGTGTGCTACAAACTAAACAACAATATGCCCTAAAATACGAATATCTTAAGTATAACATCTCTTTTAAAGCTATGCAAGTGTATTCTTTAGGGGCAAAAAGGGTGGGGCTTCAAGACCACAACTATCATTCTTAAACTCACATTCTTATAATTTCACAGGTCACAATCAAAATTGCAATCAATTTAGCAGTTAAGTCGCTCTTATCCAGATAAGAGCTACCACTATTTTCACGTGGTATGACTTGATTAGTTGGACTGCACACGTACCAAAGAGACGGCGACAGACTATTACATCAAACTGTAGTCAGTCTGATACTAGGGGCTGTTACACCAGAGCAACGGCCCATCAATGGTGCGGGGAAATATTCCTCCTAGTCCTGGCCACAACTTCAGCTCTCAACCCCTCAGAACAGAAAGAGGGAACACGCACAACGTCTGTGTGCAAAGAAGTAATACTGATAAAAAAAATGGGAGGCACAGACCGCCGTTATTCCGATTGAACCTGGTGACAGCAGTGGGCGGTATAAATCACACCAACGTGACTGCTTCCTATATTCAGCACAGGCGTGTAGCCTACATGTACCTCAGTGCCGTCGATAAGGGAGATCACACACACACACACACACGCACGCACGCAGGCACGCACACACACACGCACGCACGCACGCACACACACGCGCACGCACGCACACGCGCGCGCACACACACACACACACACACACACAAGCGCGCACACACGCACGCACGCATACACACGTACAAGGTTGAGAGAGAGAGAGAGAGAGAGAGAGAGAGAGAGAGAGAGAGAGAGAGAGAGAGAGAGAGAGAAGGAAAGAAAGAAAGAGGGGAGAGAGAGAGGGAAAGAGTGGGAGAGAGAGAGGTGACAGTTTGCAGACAGACTGACAGAAGAAAAAGGCTACACCACTTATAGCCACAATCATAGGTATTGCATTAATCATCAGCCATAAACATGGATAATGCATTCATCTTCAACCACAAACATGGGTAATGCATTCATCTTCAGCCACAAACATGGGTAATACATTCATCTTCAGCCACAAATATGGGTAATACATTCATCTGCAACCACAAACATGGGTAATGCATTCAACTCCAACCATAAGCATGGATAATACATTCATCTGCAACCACAAACATGGGTAATGCATTCATCTTCAGCCACAAACATGGATAATGCATTCATCTTCAGCCACACACATGGGTAATGCTTCATCTTCAACCACAAACATGGGTAATGCATTCAAGTTCAGCCACAAACATGGGTAATGCATTCATCTTCAGCCACAAACATGGGTAATGCATTCATCTTCAGCCACAAACATAGGTAATGCATTCATTTTCAAACACAAACATACCTAATGCATTCATCTCCAGCCACAAACATGGGTAATGTATTCACCATCAGCCACATAGGTAATGGATTCATCTTCAGCCACAAACATGGGTAATGTATTCATCATCAGCCACAAACATAGGTAATACATTCATCTTCAGCCACAAACAAACATGGGTAATGCATTCAACTTCAGCGACAAGCGTGAGCGATGCATCCCGTGTGACCCACACATTTAGATAAGATGTCAGTGTCCGTTATGCGTGCGTTCGTGATAACCTGTGCGCGTGCGTGGATGCTTTTAATTATCTGTGTGTGTGTGTGTGTGTGTGTGTGTGTGTGTGTGTGTGTGTGTGTGTGTGTGTGCGCGCGCGCAGGCAGGTGTGTGTGTGTGTGTGTGTGTGTGTGTGTGTGTGTGTGTGTGTGTGTGTGTGTTGTTGTTGTTGTTGTTGTTGTTGTTGTTGTTGTTGTTGTTCTTGTTAGGGCGGAAAACTTGGGATTGGAGTATTCGAACCACTGTGGCGTAAAGATTACCTTGGGTCAGTCATATATGAAGCTATTTATTTGCGGAATTTAGAAAGAGTGGGTAGTTACCGCCAAGGACATTGCCAAACAAAGCACAGGACAAGCTTTGTCTGTCAACGTCCTTAGCGGCAACTAAGCCCCACTCTTTCTAAATTTTGCTTCGTTCTCCGCCATAAGTCGCCCCATTTTGAATGTTTATTTGCGGATTTTTTTCCCTGACCGAATCCAGATCCAAAGCAGAATTGTGAGATGAACGGGTAGGCTGAAACAATTCAGTAGAGCTCATCCACTGAACAGGCGACGCTGACAAAATTCCTGACCAACACCACCGCAGGTGTGTGTATCTCTCGGACATGATTGACCCACAGCGTGCATCGTGCAAGGAGGCGCGGACTACAGCTGTATGGTGTGGCCTATGACCAGACTGCAACTCCACAATATCATCTTCATCATCGTCGTCTTCACTGATCAGCGTCTCAAAAGTCACAAATTCTGGGACCCTCGTTATCTCATTCCTTGATCTCAGTTTCGATTTCATTCCATGTCCCCCACTCTTAGCAAATTCATGTCAAATCACCATTTTCGGCTGATCCATGGGATGCGTTGCTGGACGTCTGCGGTGGAGCAGAGCAGCGTCTCCTTTGGTGGGTTGCCGCAAAACGACTTGATTTTGATCGCGCTCTGTGCATTGTTGGTTCCCGGCCTGGGACAGAACAAAGCTAGGAGTGGTCGTGTTTGAGGAGTCAGAGTGAGTGGGGTGGGGGCATGGCCACTGTGTTTGAGGTGTCAGAATGAGTGGGGTGGGGCATGGCCACTGTGTTTGATGAGTCAGACCGAGTGGGGTGACAGCATGGCCACTGTGTTTGAGAGTCAGAGTGAGTGGGGTGGGGGGCATGGCCACTGTGTTTGAGGCAGAGTGAGTGGAGTGGGGGCATGGCCACTGTGTTTGAGGTGTCAGAATGAGTGGGGTGGGGGCATGGCCACTGTGTTTGATGAGTCAGACCGAGTGGGGTGACAGCATGGCCACTGTGTTTGAGGAGTCAGAGTGAGTGGGGTGGGGGCATGGCCACTGTGTTTGAGGTGTCAGAATGAGTGGGGTGGGGGCATGGCCACTGTGTTTGATGAGTCAGACCGAGTGGGGTGACAGCATGGCCACTGTGTTTGAGGAGTCAGAGTGAGTGGGGTGGGGGCATGGCCACTGTGTTTGAGTCAGAGTGAGTGGAGTGGGGGCATGGCCACTGTGTTTGAGTCAGATTGAGTGGAGTGAGAGCATGGCCACTGTGTTTGAGGCAGAGTGAGTGGAGTGGGGGCATGGCCACTGTGTTTGAGGAGTCACAATGAGTGGGGTGAGAGCATGGCCACTGTGTTTGAGGAGTCACAATGAGTGGGGTGACAGCATGGCCACTGGGATGGCGTGGACGATGTGACAGAACACCAAAATCGCGATCTGATCTGGGCGTCACACTGGTGTTTCATAGAAACACGCGAGTGAACATGAAGACACTTGTCATGAATGCTTACTATGATCCCGCGCTATAAAAATACTTGGAATTCAAGAAACAATAATCTTGTTGTTTTTCGAAGAGGGTAACCTGCATTTAAGCTTCGTATTAATTCATTATACCTGTCTGTCTTTTGATCTGTGTATCAATCTATTTCTTAATGTAGCCTGTTTATTCGTTCACCTATTTATCTCTCTAA
>JADBJO010016319.1:22500-30000 GCA_016801955.1 Conus betulinus | reverse complement strand
ATCGTTCCCTGGAGGACTGTTTTACTTCTCTCTCCCCCTCTGTCTCCATCCCCTTATCGTTCCCTGGAGGACTGTTTTACTTCTCTCTCCCCCTCTGTCTCCATCCCCTTATCGTTCCCTGGAGGACTGTTTTACTTCTCTCTCCCCCTCTGTCTCCATCCCCCTTTATCGTTCCCTGGAGGACTGTTTACTTCTCTGCCCCCCTCTGTCTCCATCCCCTTTATCGTTCCCTGAGGACTGTTTTACTTCTCTCTCCCCCTCTGTCTCCATCCCCTTATCGTTTCCCTGGAGGACTGTTTTAACAAGGCTCTGCATCTTGTGCCATGGCCACACCAACGTGGTTTTTTCTTCTCGTATCCAATTTCAGCAGGTCTGTATATGATCCCATGCGCTCTTTGATGGTTTGGCGCGTTTCTTCATTCAGTGTATCTGATGTAAGATTTTTTTTTTTTTTTTTTTTGTAACCACTCTCTTTTCCATTCCTTGGATTCTTCTTTCGAGATCTGTTGTAAGTGTTCACATTTCATGCGTACGGAAAAATGAAATACGCACCCAAGAATCTGATTACGCGTTCTTGCGAATGTTATCGTCTTTCTGTACAGGTTTCAGCCAGGGCTTTGTACAGGTTGTCTTTGTTGCCCTCGAGAGGATTTCTGTTTAGATCTATAGCTGCTAAATGTCTTTCAGGTCAGTGAGTAGTTGGAAAGTTTCAGGTCATTAAGTAGTTTGGCTGGTTTTCAATGAACAGCGAAATCAGTCGTCATGCTTTAGTGCGGCTGGCCATCAACTAGGTCTTCACGGGGCTGGTTTCCACGCTGTTGACGTTTCATCCAGTCTACTCACCTGCTTGACCACCACTTGACCATGGCCTGCCAGGCCATCCTGTCGTCAGCAAAGCGGAGGTTCGCGACTGCTCTTTACCCAACGCTGATGAACTGACATGATCTTCGAGTGGAACAGTCATGACACATTCAAGCAGATTCCAGGAATAAGCTGAACAGTGTGGGAGATAGAAAGAAGCCCTGAAGACTCCAACTGGATAATGGAAGACTGCCGGCCGACCCCTCCACCCCCTCCCCCGGTCCTCTTCTATGTTGTGGAAGACACACCGTCTTTTCTTTTGTTTTCGTCTGACTGTTTGGTGCCAAAACCGGATCATCCGATGGATACAGAGTCCGGATCATCGGGTGGATACAGGATCCGGATCATCGGGTGGATGCAGGAACCGGATCATCAGGTGGACATGGGATCCGGATCATCGGGTGCACACAGGATCCGGATCATTGGGTGCACACAGGATCCGGATCATCGAGTGGACACGGGATCCGGATCATTGGGTGGATACAGGATCCGGATCATCGGGTGGACACAGGATCCGGATCATCGGGTGCACACAGGATCCGGATCATCGGGTAGATACAGGATTCGGATCATCGGGTAGATACAGGATGATCCGGATCATCGGGTAGATACAGGATCCGGATCATCAGGTAGATATAGGATCCGGATCATCGGGTAGATACAGGATCCGGATCATCGGGTCCGTCGACCTTGGCAGAGGATCACGTTCTCCCCCAGTGCCCACATACTTATCATTTTTGAACTGGTGTTTGTGGTGGTGGCGGTGGTGGTGTTGATGGTGGGTGGTGGTACGTGGTGGTGATAGTGGTAGTGGCGGCGGTGGTGGTGACGGTGGTCGTGGTGGTGGTAGAGAGGGGTCAGCCATCCTTCAATGACTGGCTACATATTTGTGACTGACTACCAACAAGGTGACAGGCTACTGCACCCTTCTTGTGAATGGCTAAAGTGACATGCCACTCGATGTTGACAGTCTACTCAAAATTTGCCAGCATCACGGTGACGTGCTACAAAATGTGGACTGGCATTCTTCATCTGCACCCCCTCTGCCCCAAGTACGCCCACCCTTTTCACGCACGCCCTGCATTCAGGCCCTCTCTGCCCCGATACGTCCACCCACGTCACGACCTTCATTGGCAAACCCCTACCAATGGGACACCTACATCCACATCTCCAATACCCCCCCCCCCACACACATCATAGTAGTTCATGTGTTCCTTTCACCGCCCCCTTTCATAAACACCTGTTTATAAGACACCCTGCGTCTGCGCCTTTTACATCGCTCCCCCCATTTGGCCATTAATGTCATGCCCTGCTTACTAGCGCCGCCCCCCCCCCCCCCCCCGCCATTACGCCCACCTACGTGCATTAACATCCCCATCCTCTCCCGCACATGTGCCCCACCCATTTCTCATGCCCTAATTATAAGACAACCCTGCGTCTGCGCCTTTTACATCGCTCCCCCCATTTGGCCATTTATGTCATGCCCTGCTTACTAGAGCCCCCCCCCCCCCCCCCCCCCCCCCCCGCCATTACGCCCACCTACGTGCATTAACATCCCCATCCTCTCCCGCACATGTGCCCACCCATTTTCTCATGCCCTAATACGTCCACTATGTCACACTCTTCTTTCACGCCCCCTCAGCCTCAATGCACCCACCATGTTATGCCCTTCATCTGCTCCCTCTGCCCAATTAAGTCACCCACGTCTTCACCCTTCATCTGGGCCCCCTCTGCCCCAATAATACACCCACATCCTGACCTTCATCCACGATCCATCTGCCCCAACATGCCCACCATGTCACACCTTCATCTGCACCCCCTCTGCCTCATGTTATGCCTTTGATGCGCGCCCCCTCTGCCCTAATAAGACTCCCACGTCAACCCTTCATCGGCACCCCATCTGCCCAATATGCCACCCTGACATGCCCTTCATCCCCACCCCACCTTCCCAAATGCGCCCCACCCACGTCATGCCCTTTATCAGCACCCCCCCTCCAAAATACGCCCACCCACGTCATGCCCTTTATCAGCAACCCCCTCTGCCCCAACACGCCCACCCACGTCTTTATCAGCAACGCCCATCATCAGCGAACCCTCTGCCCCAACACGCCCACCCACATCACGCTCTTTATCCGCGTCCCATTGCCCTATACGCCTACCCCACGTCACATTCTTCGTCCGAGCCCCCTGTGCGCAAACACACCCACTCGTGTCATACACGTCCTGCATCTATGCCCCTTCTGCCCCAATCGCCCACCCACGTCACGCAACCCCTTACCTATGGGATTCCCGTATCCACGTCATGCAACCCCATACCTATGGCATGCCTGTATCCACGTCTCCCCTACCCAACAGGTCACCCTTTTCGTTTGCCTCCACCCACCACCCCACCCTCCCCTTCCTTCTCACGTGCACGTATCCATAACCAGCCCTGCTTTTGCACAATGTTCCATTCCCTGCCCCTCCCCCACCTTCCCCCGTTTGGCCATCCCATGTTATGCCCTGCTTACAAGCTCCCTCCTCCCCTTTACGCCCACCCATGCGCATCAATCTCCCCCAACCCCAGCGCCATTTAATCCCATCCACTTCTCATGCTGCATCCGCACTACCCCCTGCCCCTCCCCCCAAGGTTTGCCTACTTACGTCACGCCCTTCTTCTGCGCTCCTCTTACCCAATACACCCATCACATCACATGCCTTTCATCCGCTCCCGCTCTGCCCCGATACCCCCTCCCAATGACGCCCTTGACTCGCGCCCCCTCTGCCTCAATACATCCACCCCATGTCTGGTTCCTCATCCGCGCCGGCTCCACCCCGGTACGCCCCGTCACGTCACGTCCTGCGTCCATGCCCCAAATCCTTCCACCCATGCCATGCGCTGTATTGGCTACGATGTATCCACGTCTTCCATACCCGCCAACATGGCCACACTGCATCCACCAACCCCTCACCTCTATCCATGTCACGCCCTGCATCCACACCCCCCTCACCCCTATCTATGTCACACCCTGCATCCACACACCCCTCACCTCTATCCATGTCACACACTGCATCCACACACCCCTCACCTCTATCCATGTCACAGCCTGCATCCACACACCCCTCACCTCTATCCATGTCACAGCCTGCATCCACACACACCCCTCACCTCTATCCATGTCACAGCCTGCATCCACACCCCCTCACCCCTATCCATGTCACACACTGCATCCACACACCCCTCACCCCTATCCATGTCACAGCCTGCATCCACAGCCCCCTCAACCCTATCCACGTCACATTCACACACCCCTCACCCCTATCCATGTCACAGCCTGCATCCACAGCCCCCTCAACCCTATCCACGTCACATTCACACACACCCCTCACCCCTATCCATGTCACAGCCTGCATCCACAACCCCCTCACCCCTATCCATTTTACACCCTGCATCCACAACGTCCTACCCATGGTATACCCTGCATCCACGTCCCCCGTACCCGACATGTCATATCTTGCATTAGTTCCTCCCCACCCCAACCCCCCACGTATGCCCATTATGTGGCGCCCTGCGTATGTGCCTCTCCTCCCTTGCCCTTCCCTCTCCTACTATGGCCCCTCCATGTTGCATCGTACATCTCCCCACCCTTGTACATCCACCCGTGTCACGCCCTGCATGCCTGCTTCCTCCTCCCAGGTTTTCCCACTCATGTGAATCTACGCCCCCCCCCCCCCCCTCTTTATGCCAATCCATATCACCCCCCCCCCCCCCCTTAATGTCAATCCATATCACGCCCCCCCCCCCCCCCCTCCCTCCCTCCTTATGCCAATTCATATCACGCCACCCCCCACATGGCAATCCATATCGCCCCCCCCCCCCCCCCCTCATGCCAATCAATACAACGCCCCCTCCCTCCTCTCCCCTTATGCCTCATGCAATCCATACCACGCCCACCCCCTCCTCCTCCTTATGCCAATCCATATCACGCCCCCACCCCCTTACCAATCCATATCACGCCCCCCCCACCCCCACCCATCATGCCAATCCATATCAAGCCCCCCCTCCTCCTTATGCCAATCCATACCACGCCCCCACCCCCCCCCCCCCCCCCTTCTCCTCCTTATGCCAATCCATATCACGCCACCCCCAACCCTCTTCCTCATGCCAATCCATATCACGCCCCCCCCACCCCCTCCCTCCTTTTGCAAATCCCACACATCACGCCACCACCCCCCCCCCCCCCCCCCCCGGCTCCTTATATACCAATCCGTATCACGCACCCCCCTCCTCATGCCAATCGCATATCAGCACGCCCCCCCCCCCCCCCCCCCCCCCCTCCTCCTTAAGCAATCCGTATCACGCCCCCCCCCCCCCCCTCTAATGCCAATCCATATCACGCCCCCAATTCACGCCCCCCCCCCCCCCCCCCAATTGCCAATCCATATCAGCCCCCCCCCCCCCCCCATTCCCTCCACCTTATGCCAATCCATATCACGCAACCCCCCCCCCCCCCCCCCCCTTCCTCATGCCAATCTGTATCACGCCCGCCCCCCCCCCCCCCCCCCGCCCTCCTCATGCCAATCCATATCACGCCCCCCCTCCCCACTCCCTCCTCCTTATGCCAATCCATATCACGCCCCACCCTCCTTCTCCTTATGCCAATCCATATCACGCCCCACCCCCTCCTTCTCCCTTATGCCAATCCATATCACGCCCCACCCTCCTTCTCCTTATGCCAATCCATATCAAGCCCCGCCCCCCCCCCCCCCCCCTCCTTATGCCAATCCATATCAGCACATATCCCCCCCCCCCCCTTCTCCTTATGCCAATCCATATCACGCTCCCCCCCCCCCCCCCCCTCCTCCCCCTTATGCCAATTCATATCACGCCACCCCAACCCCTTTCCTCATGCGAATCCTTATCACGCCCCCACACCCCCTCCTCCTTATGCAAATCCCTATCACCCCCCCCCCCCCAATGCCAATCCATTTCACGCCCCCCAACCCCTTTTCCTCATGCCAATCCATCATCACGCCCCCCCCCCCCCCCCCCCCCCCCATGCCAATCCATATCAGCCCCCCCCCCCCCCCCCCCCTGCCAATCCATATCACACACACACACATAACCCTCATGCCAATCCATATCACACCCCCACCCCCCCAATGCCAATCCATATCACGCCCCCACCCCCCTCATGCCAATCCATATCACCCCCCCCCCCCCTTTTCTCATGCCATCCATATCACACACCCCCTCCTCATGCCAATCCATCCCCCCCCCCCCCCCCCCCCCCCCCCCCCCCCCGCCAATCCATATCACACACACATTCCTCATGCCAATCCATATCACGCCCCCCCCCCCCCCCCCCCCCCCCGCCAATCCATATCATGCCCCCACCACCCTCATACCAATCCATATCACACACACACACACCCCCATGTCAATCCCATATCACACACACTCCCCCATCCCCCCCCCCCCCCAATCCATATCACACACCCCCCCTCCTCATGCCAATCCATATCACACACACCCTCCTCATGCCAATCCATATCACCCCCCCCCCCCCCCCTGCCAATCCATATCTCACCCCACACACCCATGTCAATCCATATCACACACCACACACTCCCCCCCCCCCCCCCCCCTCATGCCATGCCAATCCATATCTCACACACACACCCCATGCCAATCCATATCACGCCCCCACCCCCCCTCCTCATGCCAATCCATATCACGCCCCCCCCCCATCCCCTCCTCATGCCAATCCATATCACGCCCCCCCCCCCCTCCTCATGCCAATCCATATCACGCCCCCATCCCCCTCCTCATGCCAATCCATATCACCCCCCCCCCCCCATGCCAATCCATATCACGCCCCCACCCTTCCTCATGCCAATCCATATCATGCCCCCCCCCCCCCCCCTCCTCATGTCAATCCATATCACGCCCCCACCCTTCCTCATGTCAATCCATATCACGCCCCACCCCCTCCTCCTCATGTCCATCCATATCAACCCCCCCCCCCCCTCTCATGTCAATCCATATCACACACACACCCCTCCTCACGCCAATCCATATCACCCCCCCCCCCCCCCTCATGCCAATCCATATATCACGCCCCCACCCCCTCTTCATGTCAATCCATATCACCCTCCCCCCCCCGTCCTGTCAATCCATATCACACCCTATTCCCCCGCCAATCCATATCACGTCTCCCTCCCCCAACTCATGCCAATCCATATCACGCGGCCCCCCCCCCCCTCCCCTCCTCTTCATGCCAATCCATATCACACTCCCCCCCCCCCCCTGCCAATCCATATCACACCCCTCTCCCCCTCATGCCAATCCATCACACACCCCTCTCCCCCTCATGCCAATCCACATCACGCCACCCCCCTCCCCTCCTCCTTATGCCAATCCATATGCCACACGCCCCCCCCCCCCCTCCTCCTCCTCCTATATACCTTGTATATCCATCCGGTCTCCCATCCCCCCCCCCCCCCCCCCCCCATGCTTCTACCCATGCCAAACCCTGAAATCAGTGCCCCCCTTATTCATGTAACACTCTACACCTGCACCTCCTCCACGTCCTTCCCAACCATCCCTATCTGCACCCATGCTGTACGCTGTGTCCCTGTCCCCTATATCCACTGCCA